>JAVQJD010041108.1:0-57209 GCA_036023655.1 Nannoperca australis
ACACACACACACACACACACACACACACACACACACACACACACACACACACACACACACACACACACACACACCTGCATGACTGCATCCTTACATAAACTATCTCCCTTTACTTATCCCACTGTAACTTTCAAGAGCTCACAACAGACCATTTCTAGAAAATGTCCATTTGTGAGACTAATAGATCATTATTTTTGAAACACTCGTGGCGTCTTTAACAGGATTTTACCCCATCGTCTGCTAACACCAGAGGTGTGGACTCGAGTCGCACATTTGATGACTTTATACAAAATCAAAGACGACGTGGACTTCTACACCGATGACCTGTGACTTCACTTGGACTGACAGGACAGAAGCATACAAAATTAATTCTGTTGTGATACCAGTTAATATGCTATATGCTTAAGTGCAATGTCGGCACTGCTAATTTAATGATTAGTATAAGTTCAGTCACACTTGTTAGTAAAGTTGTACAAGTAAATACACATTTTAAAAAGCATTCAGGATTTGTTTAAATGTAAGATGGTATTAAAATGTGATTACATTTGGTGAAGAGCACATAAGGACTTGTTAAGGACTTGAGTGCAAAGACTTATTTGTGACTTGCAAAACAAAGTTTTTGGTCCCACCTCTGGTTAATACAGTTTGACTCTGCGTCATCTCTGCAAAAGAATTCCAGTTCCTTCAGGAGTCGTCTGTGCCGTCAAAGTGCTGAATACATGTTTTTGGATTACTTGACTGCGCGTCATCACCTAGCTAAAAAGATGGAAATAAACCGGTTAATCATTTGCAACGTACATGCTAAAAATGTTAATGTGAACAGACGTGCTCGCCCCCCTCCCCTCCCACAGACAGCATGTCGATGCATGTCTGTGGTTCATCTTTGTCTTGCACATGATTTCTCACCCGTGTTCTTTTTCCCACCCTGAAACATGACCTAACATTAAACTAACCGTTCCTAACCCTTCTTTCTTTTATCTGATGCCTTTATCTCCCTCCACCTTTTTCCTCATTCTTTCTTTTCCACGTTGTCTCCTCACTTTCTCCTTTTTGGATTTTCACACTTAACCCTCTTCTTTGTTTCTTTATTTACCTCCTCCCCGCTGTCTTGTCTCTCTGTATGTCTCCCTTGATCTCTCTCTCTCTTTATCACACTCTCCTGCTCGTTCTCTCTCTCTCTCAGGGAGGGATGTATGGAGAGAGGCAGGCCTCTTTGCCTCTAATGGATTCTTACGATGGTTAGGCTGCACCCACTGTCACACTGCATGTCAGAGCATGGTATGTGTGTCCCACCGGCTGCTCCACTCTGCTCACTGCATGGCCTGATATCTCAGTTGTGTATTAAGAACTGTGACTTTTTGTGTGTTTGACAGTGACCAGTGTTGTCAATGAGCTTCCATTGTACTGTATTTGGACTGTTTTTTGCTCCCCTACTGGTGAAAAGTGTTAGTGATTTAAAAAAAAAAACTCCCCTGTGCAGTTTGTGTAATTTCTGTCTAAACGTGTGTTGACTTTGTTGCCAACAGCCACTGTTGTGTAGTGTTTTGTGTTCTTTTTTTAAATTTTTTTAAGCCTCTGCTGTGAATCTGAATTTTAATCCGCCTTGGCATGAACTCCTCACATGAAACTACTGCAAGTGATCAATTCCCACACTTGTGCCTCTTCTTCTTGCAGAAAAACTGATTGTGTGCATCACAAGACGACAGCCTCCTCCCACCTACTGCCCTTGCTGAACTGACAATGGGGGACCACTACACTACCAATGGGACTAAACTCCATCCTTAACACTAAACTCTTCTGTCCCTCTTCTGCAGCTTCTCTTCTCTCTCAACTCTCTTTGTTACATTCCTCCATTCCAGCTGACAAACTCATGAAACCACACAAGGGGGAAATAAAAAAAAAGGTGACGTGGATCTACACTCCCTGTGGACAAACCAGACGAGACACTATGACCACTTTGTGCTCTGCGAGTCCCTGAACTCCGAAACACTAACCACTCGATCAGATACCACGGCCGCAACACGACGTCTCTACGCCACAACCACGCCACGACAGCGGACAACACTAATTCTCTCTTGGACGAAAAGCAGAGACTGTGGCTTCATTTGAGAACTTTTCTATTTCTTGGGGGTCGAACCGTCGACTTTGACTAATTAAACTAATTAGAAAGATCAGATTTGTTGGGATCAGAACAGGACACTTTTTGGTGACATTTTACATAAATGGCTATACACTAATTAAGGGAATGTGAAATTTGTTTTCTCTCGATAGTTAAATACTACCAAACAACACCCTCCCCCCACCGAGAACCAACGTTTGATGACCTAATCAGATATATGTAAAGCTTCTGCTCCGGTTTTGGTAGTGCTTGTTCCTCTTCTTGCTTTTGCTCTGTACCACAGTAATGTACATGTGCCAAAATGTGACACTGCTCCCGCTGCAACTGCCAGTACTGAATGCAAGAACTCCACGCGCAGACTTTTCCAGCATCTACACTGAAAACTCGTCGGCCGCTTTTTGTGTGCAGCTTGTATCGTTGCCGGACCATCGTCGAGATGCATGGGGATGCTGCAGAAATAGAAGACTTAATTATTCTTCATCTTGTTGGAATAGACAGTATATTCTAAAGTAATGTTTGTGTTGAATATAAGCCCCTTTTACTTTGTAATTCTTGGGTGATCTTCAGAGATTCAGTGGGTGCATTTCCTTTTTAGCCGAAGGTCTGTAACTTTATGAATGTGTACATACAAGACTGTCCCCAACAGTATCGGCGTGGGCTAATTGGAGTGCCTCGCTCATTCAAGATACGTCTGATGGGTTTGTCCAACATGACATGGGTAACCAGTCAAAGCGTCTTTTCTTCTAAGCAGGTTACTAGTTGGGATTACTGTATTAGGAACTCTGCAGTTTTCTATTCTGCAAGATAATGGGAGTATGTAAACTTGTACGTAAGAGTTGATTCTTGTTCTTGGGATTGTTTTTCTTTTTTTTATAACGTTTAAAGCTTCCCAAACCCACAGCCTACCTGGCTTTAACACTACAGATCAGTACATGGGAGAAGACACAGTATTGAATGTTTTTGTCCGCATTTCATAAATACGGCGCTTGTTCTGTAGGAGAATGCATATTATTGGTGTCGAGTGAGATGTAGATACTTACTGAGCGGATGATTAAAAGAAGCACTAGGGGGGTATGCGTTTTTCTTTTTTTCCCCTCTTTTTTCTTTTAACCTTCACTTTGTTGGTTTTCCATACCAATTGAAACTACAGAAGATTAGGTCTTCTTTTCTCAAAGTAACAAGTTGCCTTCAAGACTGACTAAAAGAGGAGAACAGAGGAGAGCAAGGGTTTGTGTTAGAAGATCTGTGTAAGGAGGCAAAGACCAGAATTTGCTATATAGAGTGGAGGGGGAGAAAAAAAAGCACATTTAAACTATATATACAAGAGAATATTTGTTCATTTGAATGGTTTTATGTATTTTATATTGATTTGGGTTTAATTGTTTTGGGGTTCTCTGGGTGAACGCATATGCAATCAGTTTTTTTTTTTTTTTGATTTAAAACATTCAGTTTGTCTTAATCATAAAATGCAAAACAAAATTGGCTTAACAAAATCCTCCAACAGTCACCAGATACTGGAACACTAATGGTAAAATCTGATTCTGGACTACACCTTAATCTCTTTGCCTTGGCTCTTAAAAGTTGCACAGTCTCATTTATGAATGAATTATGTAACTAGCAATACTGTTTGTAATTAAAAAGAAAATGATTTCTCAGAGCCTTTGTTTTCCTTTGCATCTTGTTGAGGAGCAGTTCATTACGGAGATGAGGCGAACATCATTTGCTTTAACCAGTCACGTCCAGGTAGCGGCCATCATCAGAGCGACCTGTAGACGGCGCTGTCAGTTTGCGACTCACTCTTTGAGACGCAACACTTGTGGGTGTGAAAGGTGTTAAACATTGAATAATTCTGTGAGTTTAACGCTAGTGTCGTGTCGTTTGAAATACAGTCCCAAAACCAAGCTCGCTACAGGTAAGACTAACTTTCAAGCTAACATTACTTCACTTTAGCTGCTGCGTAGGAGTTCGCTAACGACATTTACTTAACATTGCGCTACCTTTATTACATTTTAATGTTCAAATTACATTTAGTTAAGTTACACCTTCATCTTAATGTACTATTGTTTGCAGACTATGTGGACATTGGCTTAATTTCTGCCTTTTTTCCCCTTTTCATTTGTCTGCTAGTGATGTAACGTTAGCTAGCTGTTTTAGCAACGACGGCTATAAGAAGTTAAGTTATTATAACACTTTGGTCCTCAAAACTGTGGCTAAAAGTAACCGGTTAACAAGAAAGAATAAACTGAGTCGAGAAAATTCAACGTTACCCTCAGAAACAAGTTGTCGGTAAAACCATTTTAAACGTGATGTTCACCAACCGAGACAGTGCGCGAGCGCAGTTGTGCTCCTCCACGTGCTGGGTGTCACGACTGCCGCGCGACTCGGGGTTCAAAATAAAGGCTAAAACACGAACCAAGCAATACAAAGTTCACAAATATCGAGTAAAGAACTACAACTATAGGCTGTTAGTGGCAGTGAAGGCACTTTATTAATACTAATGCAATTAATAAAGTAGGATTATTCAAACAAGAAAATTAGATGATCATATAGTCGAAAGTAAAAACAAAGCATGTACTAAGTTCAGGCAATAGTGAAAAGGTAGGTTTTAAGTGGGTCTACTTTTGTGTCTTTCACAAAAAAAAGACCATATTCCTTCATCTGTTACCCCGTCTGCTCCCAGTGCCCATGCGGACATGCAGAGGTACCGGTGGCCAGAGTTTGAGGTAAGGCTTCTTGGAGAGCTGCAGAGACAACAAAACAACGCCCAATTCTGCGATACCCTGTTGCAAACTGAGGGTGAGCTGTGTTGCAGTATTAAAATGAAGCTTGAAGCTTGAAGTTTGAATTTGAAGGTAAATAAAACACTTACCAACTTTTTTCTGTCTCCTACTATTTATAAAGGTATCTCGGTCCCGGCCCACAGTTGCGTCCTCGCAGCTCTCAGTCCCTACCTGTCTCAGAAGCTGTCAGCCTCCCCATCTTCTCCTCCATCGGGCCAGAAGCGCCGGCTCCAGTTCCAGGCTGTGAAGGCCCAGACCCTGCTGAAGCTCGTTAGTCTGCTGTACTCGGGGGAGCTGGAGGTAACAGGAAGCGTAGAGCGGAATGACGTGCTGTCCACAGCCTTCCAGTTTGGGATCACAGGCCTTCTTGAGGGACAGAAAGATGGGGGGATAAAGAAGGGCGGACTCCAGAAAGAGAGCTTTGGGAGTTGCAGAGAGACGGAAGAAGGAAGAGAGAGGAATGTAAGCAGGACAATGCAGGATGCACAAGTTCAGATGGCTGGAAGGAGAGATACAGATTCTCCAAGTGAAAAGAGAAGTTATGTATCCACAGGCACACAGACTGTTAAAGCTGGTGAAAAGACAGTGGGCCATTATTTTACTCACTCCGACCAAACTAAACCGCCAACCCCAGAGCCTGCGTCCTCTTTATCTCAAAGTTTTGATTTTTTTACCATATTGCAACCCCAAAACATCACACATGAGAAACACATTTGCTCCACTTCTTTCCCACCCATTCCCAGCATGCCCAGTGGAGCTCCAGGTGACGGAGAGTCGGCATTCGACCGATCATCGGACAGTGTAACCGATCCAGAGTCAACTTCAGGTTTGCCCAGCAACGCAATGATCTTCCCCATTTCCCTTAGTGCTGAACCGAACTTCTCGACACCTCGGGAAGACATCACCTACCAGTGGCCGTCGGGGTTTGGAGACAACGCACGGGTATTGGCTAAGGAAGGGACGGGACTGGAGGATGGAAAAATGGCCGACAAAAGAGAAAACAGACAGCAGCCAATCCACGCCAGCAGAGATGAGAGGCTTGGGGAGGAAAAGAGAAACTCTGCAGGGAAGAGGCATACACGTGCAAATGTAGGGAGGAAGAGCCTGGCTAAGATGAAGCAGATGCAGCAGATGATGGAGACCACACAGATTTCTATCAAGGTAAAAATAAGTTTTTGTCACATAGAAAAACGGGAATGAAAACTCATAGTTGGGCGTGTGCATAAATCCTAAAGCTATAATAGGTGAGATTACAAACTGATTGTGAACCACGTCAACGACAATTTTCCACTGCCATGTGTAGAGTTTACAGTAATATTACACTTACAATTGCATTCAGTGCAACCAGTGCGTGACGTCGTGTAGTTTTTCTGTAGAACCCGAGGTGATTCATTTTCCGTCAGTCAGATCTTTCAGCATATCGCAATCATTTAACCACTGTTTTTGAGGCACGTCTCCATTCCCCCTCGAGCGTCAAAAAGACTTTAGTCGCTTGTGCATTTGACAAAGAAAAGAACGTCAGTGAGAATTTGAGGATTTAGTTTCTCTAAAGAATTGCCACATGTCTCAGCTTGATGCGTTCATGATGTCTTCAGACTGTCATAACAACTTTGTAGGAAGCCCACTGGTTGTTTTTAAATCCTCGGTGTTGTCAGCCTCACTGCGTTTCCTTCCCTCCGTGCAGGTAAAGCTGAGGAGGAGGACTAAAGGGGAAGTGTGGGAGGTGGTGAGCGTGCAAGACACGGATGAGACGCTGTCACTTCTTACCTCCCGGAAACAGGTAGATTATATCGATGACTTGTATAGACGCACCGAGTCACCCAGATCACTTGGAATTGATTGGGTGTTTTTGCTGTGTAGAGAAAATGACTAGATTTCAGTTGGAATCACTGAATGCGATGAATAATCAATTTGTTATTTAAAGGGACGGGTTAGATAAATAACTGGCTTAAAAGACACTATAGCTGTATAGTTCTTCCGTACTTACACTTGTTATTTTGAGTGCGTGTTTGTTCACACTGACATTCATGGCAAGTGCAGTGCAGAATGAGTATGTGTACTCATAACGGTCAAAAAGTTGAGTGTGGAACGCTGGACCCTTCTCACCCTCAGTGGTCGCCATCTCGGCAGAAGGGGAGGGACCACCGAATTATGAAAATGGTGGCCACGGTTGCGCTTGTTGGGGTGACCGCCACGTTAAAAGTAAAAGCATGTTCATTTAGAATAAAATTTAAATTGAAGTCAAGTCAGATATTTTGGCGGGGCAACAGATAATGCTCCGCCCGGTTGCAATTTGCCATTTAAAAGAACACGAAGAAGCAGTCAAAGGTTGCATTCCAGTAAGTGTTTGATTTGAGACAACAAGTAAGCACATGGTGTACAAAGTGTACTACATGGAAGTGTGCTGACGAAAGTATCCAAATTAAGACAGGGCATCTGTAACTAAAGTACCTTTGCAAACACAGCTGCAAAGCTGGGCCAATTAGCAGCTCTGTATTGGTCTTCCCTAATGATTCTGGCAGAGACTGATGCCGCTGCTGTTTAGGTACAATTAATGTGGTCTCTTTGGACCTTTTTAAAAAAAAATAAAAAAGTATTATTACAAGACGGAAGACAGATCCGTAAATACAAGACAATTGCCAGAGAACATGGTGACATTCATTGTTGGGTGTTATGTTGTGTGTGTGTGTGTGTGTGTGTACACGGGTTCCTGTGTCCCACGCTTTCAGACTAGGTGGAAGTCTATAAAGTGGATGGGAGAGGGACAAAGGGAGGTGGTGAACTAAGAGAGAGGTCGGGTGAACAAAAAGAAAAAACACAACAGTTGAATGTATACTAATGCTGCCTTTGCCACCCTGATGATGATGATGATGATGATGATGATGATGGTCATGATATCTCATTCATCTTTTTAAAGGATGGTTCCAACCACAAAAGGCCACAGGCAGACCTAACAAACGGTCAGCCTCCGCCCTCCTCTGTCCAGCCAGGCCCAGTTCATAAGGCGATTCTTCAACCCGCTGAACCTCACCCCAGCACCACCTCTGAATTCACCCCAAACCGAAACGATGAGTCGGTCCCGCTCGCCCAGCCCCCGTGCCCCGCAGAGGAGTCTGACGAGCAGATAGAGAAGCTGCTGGAGGACATCATGATGGGCCTGAACATCCTGCCGGACCTGGAGGGGGACTGCAAGAAGTCTCATCGCCGGCCGAGCCACGACGGCGCTCCGAGCGTTTGCCAGGTCCTGGTTGAGGAGAACGACCGGGCGCAGAGTCCGGTGCACGCGGCCGTCAGTGCAGAAGGGTGTGTGTGTTACCAGCATTTTGGGACACGAAGTGGCGACTCATCAACAGATGCAGGTACCATCATTTTTTAAAATGTTTTCCCCCTAACAAGATGTGTTGTCTTTTACATTGACCTTATTGATACGTTGCGGGTGAATGTGTTGCCTAGCAGCGGCAGCTGGGCTTGCAAGCCTCCCTGTTGTTTATATTCCAGCTTTCTTTTTTCATTCGTTCAACCGCTCTTTTGAAAATTTTGCAATGTTGCATGTCCATGTCCATAGTGTTTTTAAAAGTAGGTGTGTTTCCCACCAGAAATGCAGGCTTTTTTTTGTGAATGCATCTCTGCCCAAGCCTTGCAAACTGTTGGCTTGTTGTTTGTTTACAATGCACAAACCTGAGTGTAAACGGGCAAGAGGCTGCGTGAGAGATGCATATTTCAAATGCATTGTATACATGATCAAAGAATGCTCCTAAAACTTGAATATTATTATTATTATTATATAGAACTAATTATTATAATAATCTTAATTTGGAATACCCAAGCTCAATATTGTCATATCCTGAATAATAGTGGAACATTTCTGTACATGTCAACATGATCAATGAGGACTTCTAATTTTATCACACCAACAGTCTCACTTGAACCTGATTTCAGACCACAATATAAATGCTACCTCTCCTTTTTGTCAGTCCTCCACTATCCCCAAACCCCCACCCCAACACCAACCAACCTCAGCTTTGTTAAGTAAAGATGGATTGATGTCTCCCCACCTGTTGTACAGGTATCCATTGTTGTTTTCCAGCTCAGAACCTGCTCACCTACTCAAGCCTTTCATCTGCGCTAATTCAGCGGCAGCGCTCAGTATCACCACAGTATCCCTCACCCGTCACATCCATGGTGCAAAGAGATGGAACGAGCCACCAGGACATGCCACAGTCCAAAAGTCAAAATTGTCCATATCCTGAAGCACCCACAACAAAATCGGTCATACCCATAGCGTTCTACTCCAGTGGACAGAAGCTACATTACCCAGTGTGCCAGGATTCGTCTTCACAAGACGATCAGAACATCCTAGATTTTTTACTCCTGACGAATGGAAATGAGGCTGGGTCCTCTCATTCTTTTTCTTCCCCTTGCATGGATGATTTGCGACTTCCTCGATGTCTCTCTCCATTAGAGCCATCTACGTCTGCGGCAAATCATCAGCCTGTCCTCAGCAACTCAACACACCATAGTGATCAAATTCAGCCACAGCCATCTCTACAAGGGCGACCCTGGCTCATGGAAATCCCCGGATCACTACAGTTTCCTCTCGATGCCATCACTCACAGAGAAAATATACATGCATCTTCACCACAGGATTCAAACCGCAGCTGTTGGTCAAAGCAACAACGGTTGAATCCACAAAACGTGGGAACCTGGCTAGAATCCTGTACTGTGAAAGAAAGAGGAACGATCCCTGCTGGTCATCAAAACGCGGAGGAACTGAAATCTGACCCCAGGAAGGTGAAGGAAAGTTCAACATGTAAACAAGGTGATGCTGCAGCACCTAAAAGCAGGAGGAGGCCGCCCACAAATGAACACAGGCTCAGTTCTCCGGCTGCATGTTCTCTCTTGGCATACCAAGATGTGAAAGTCGATGATGGAACAAAAAGTAAAAGTATCAGCCTGAGCCTTTGTACAGTCAGTTTGTCAAGCAACAATGTGCTGGCGAAGGAAAGAGAAATGGCCATCAGTTCTTCAAACGTGCCAAACAGATTCGTAGGGAGCACAAGTAAACCGTCGCTAACCATCACAGAAAGTCTGAGAGAGAAGACCAGCGGGCCTGGGGATCTCACTTGTGACCAGACTCGCATCAGGACCAGGGGCTTCTTGAAGAAAACTCAAGAAACACCAAGTAACACAAGCCTAGATGAGGCTTCCGTTTTAAAACCCGTGGCCCGTAGAGATGAGGCTGTGCTTAAACAAGAGGTCTCAGTCCCCAAGCGGAAACGTGGAAGGCCACCAAAAGCAAAGCTTAAAAAGAGCCTTCCAGAGAGCTCTCCGGCCATCATTGAAACAAAAAACCACCGTGTGGAAAGTGAGCAGCAAATCGACAACAACTTGCCAAAAGAGGAGGAGGAGGAGGGCGAAAACACAAAGAGAAAGTGTAAAAGACGGAGGAGGAACAGAAGCGACGTGCAGGCAATTCCACCGAGGAAGACCACAAGTGTTGAGAACACTGACGAGGCTGAGGCGGACCATAACAACGACATTATGCCAGCGGGAAGAAAACGGCCATGTGCGGTCACCCTGAAGGAGTTTCAAAAGTTTATCGACAGCCAACACTCAAGAACAAGGAGGTCAAAAGAAACCCAGGACAAGGATGCAAATGAAACCACGAGAGGTGTAGAAGACTTAATTAAGTGCACAGAAGTGGACAAAGAGGTCACTCCGTCTCCGAACAGGGACGGGACTCGGGAGTCTCGCTTCATCTCCGGCGTCGCGGTTGATGAGAATCACAATCAAATATTCAACAAATCAACAGCCGAGTATAGCAAACCACAGCCAGGTGCCTCAGACCGCTCTACCAGCAAGGACACCAGTTTGTTTGGTGCCGAGTACCATCCGGTGCGTTCCTTGGATGTCTGTGGAGAAGAGGTTTCCAAGTTACCACCTGAGGTCGAGCAGCCATTGAAGAATCCTGATGGAGGTAAAATGTTTGCTCCCAGTGTGTACAGTAAGAGTTAAGATTATTAACAGAAATATTGAACCATTGACTCTTTTTCGTTTGATTTTATTGGTTAAGCTGAAAAAAGAACACATTTTCTTAAAGCCTTTATGGTACATGTAAAATTAGAAGTGTCTACTTTAGCGACATCTGGTGGTAATATCAAGAACATCACTGAGACCAATAATCGCAAGATTAAGATGAGACATGTAGCCCTGCATTCGAAACATCATTATTTTCTTAGGACCCCGTTTACAGTTCACCCAAAATCACAAGAAATATTTTCTGAATTACCTTTAGTGGTATCAAACCATGATTTTAAGAACCAGATCCTTTATTTACATGAAAATAACAATACAGCAACGTAAAGCAGCAGCAGCAGTTCTGCAGTAACGCATGTCCTGTCCTGTCCGATTATATTATTGTATATCACATTTAATTGTTAAAACTGGTGCATGAGCTAGCTTGAACAACCTTTTATATACAGTTTAGCTGGAAAAAACAAAGTTCTGATAAACAGAGATTTTTGAGGACTTTCCTCAGATCTTTTCATTTTTGTGAAACTTTGGATAAAAATCTATCATTTTAAATAAATGAAACAATCTGAGATGTTTAGAGGGGAAATGTCTCTTTGGTGGAACTGCTAACTCACAGACGTCGGAAACATAACCAGCCACACATTGCTTGTTTTTTATTGTAAAGGTCACTAGCCAAAATGGTTGAAATTGTCAATATAAAATCTCAATCTGAAAAGTAACTTGTAACTCCAGTTGTCAAATAAATGTAGTGGCACAATATTTTCCTCTGAACTGTAGCGGAGCACCACATACACCTTTTGTTTCATGTGCTGAGGCTTTCAGATATCTGCCACGTCGGTACAATAGAGGTGAATTGCGCCAAGAATTTCTTTAAAATGTCCTTTTGTTTTTGAAAAATGCTTTTGAGTTTTTAATCTCCCAATTACTCTGGGTAATCCATTTTTACTTCCTTGTTTTTTTGGGGATTTTTTTTGCACAAATATCCTGTGATGCAGGGATGTCGGTCGCCGTGAGACACATCGTTGATGGCAGTCGGCCGGGTTGTGACGCCCACCTCCCTCAACAAGACAAAATGACTTCGGACCAAAACTTGAACCCCCAGCCTCCCGAGAGAACTGGTCCACTGCTGTCGGACGCTGTGGAGTTCAGCAAGAGCTCAAGCTGCGATCAAGAAGAGGAAGAGGAAATGGAGGTGGACATTCTGCTTTGCTCCCCAGACAATGTGCCACAGACCAGAGAGTGCGATAAAGGACTCGACGGCATGGACATGACTCCAGAGGAGGAAGAGGAGGAGGAAGACGTGAGCGAGATTGACGTGACAGGGGAGTGACCCAGACTAACTTTTACTGGTGCATATTTTTTTTACAATGTTGTTTGACTAGTTCAGCACTTGACGTATGCCAGGCCTAATGTTCTCTCTGTTCTGGTTCACAGAGATGTCAGATTAAGTCTATCTAGCTGAGAAGCTATTTAAAATAGATATTTTTATGTCCTCCATGTTCTGTTTTCACCACCAGTCTGGTGATTATACGCATTGCATGTGCACAAATCACAGGCTGCATGCTGGTTCTGACCTTCGTTAAGTTCCATATGCAAGATTCAAATGGATGTTTCAATTTCCATTAATAGTATGCTAAAGTATTGATTATAAATGGGGGAAATATTCTTACTGCTGTTTACATTTGCATTTGTCAATAATTGCATTAATTTTACATTTTCAGTGAAATTTGAGTTGTCAGACTGATTAAGGTTAAAGTACTTCAGCATTGTGTCTCTGTAAGTAACTATTGTAGAAACAAAATCCTTATTTTGAGCCTGTATTTGTAAAGTGCAGTTATATGTAATTTACTTATAAATTGTTTAAAAAAAAACGGTATTTCGCCATGTTTTTTTAAATCTTTTTTTCCTGACAACACATTACTAAGCTTGAATGAATATCCAGAAAGGCGAGGTGGGGGCGCGCTGTCTGCGCTCTCCGTTGAAACCAACTTTATTGACAGCGGAAGTGTGAGCGGAAACGCCGTACACGTGTCTGCTTGAGGATTTGAAGGTTAAAGAAGAAGAAGCAGCCGGGAGGTTTGTCATCGGCTATCCGCTGGAGAGGGTCACCGGGACGGCGTGGATTGTGGTTAAAGCCGGCCGTGAGCAGCAGTGAAACGCAGACATGGATCCCATGAAGGCACAGCAGCTGGCAGCGGAGCTGGAGGTGGAAATGATGGCGGACATGTACAACCGGTAAAGCAAAAACAAGCTAACTATTAAGCTAGCTATCCCTAATTTATGTTACCTCTGTTAGTTGTATACTGTCTCGTGGCCTTCATTCATAATCTTTATTAAACGAATCTTTATTAAGGGACAAAGGGTAAGGCTTAGCTATAGTGTCCCTCCTTTATGCTAGCTGCACCTAATTCATTAAAAAGACTATCTTCATGTGACTAGTCCACTGATGCTCAGTCACCGACACAGGCTGTTCTGTGCAAGAAGCGACCGGTTTCTGCAGGACTGCACCAAAAACAGCGCAGAGTTAGCTTGTCGTGTTAAATGTGTCGGCAGGTTTTGAAAAGGACACGACGTATTCAGCATACATACATATGCAGTAACACTTTAATTTAGTTAATCTAATCAAAATTAAAAACTACACATTTCTGCTCATCAGTAGCCGACGATAGCACAATTGCACATTGTCTTTAGGGCTTCAATTAGCAGGCTATTTTGTCTATTTAAGTCTATAAGACATTAATTAATTCAGTAATCATATATTAAATGTGATAAATTTAAGTCTAAAGTAAAATCTTGAAATGATTCAGATTTGTAAGGATGCACTATATTGGTTTAAAAAAAAAAACCCGTTGCAAGACAGCAGAGGGACTTTAATGTTTTCTGCACAGAAAGTTGTATATTCCAAATACATTAGGTATCATTTTGATACTGGTCCAAAACAAATAACCTATTTTAACCAACAACGTTTTTTAAAAAGCTAATGAAACGGACATTAAAATACCTTTTTTGTAAATGTTAATTGATGGCTGTGTTCAATTTCTATCAACGAGCTAGCTATCTGACATAAATGTGGTCCCGGTATTGTGCAAGCTGGGGTCACTGTCGCACAGTCATGGCTTACCATCATTAATTCATTAATTAAATTAATTAAAGGCACTATGCCTGCCATGATAAAGGTCTGTTTATGATACGGTCTCTAAGCGTTTATTGCTAATTTCAGGCATAGACATTGATAATTCCTTCTACATTTCTGTTTATCAAGGAGTAAATCAATAACCTATATGTCAAATAAATGAATAAAGCTAATTAACGTCAATCAAACGTTGCCCCATCGTGTGACTTAAATCCCACACGGAGACACTGAGACTGGGTTCAAAGAAACACATTAACTTCACAAAGTGTTACTGTTTCTTTTTCTATTTTTGTTTTTTGACAAACCAATTAATTGCTTTATTGAGAACATATGAAATAATTGTCGGATCAGTTGATAATGCAAATAATCACCACCCCTCTCGTGTCGTCAGTATCACTTTAAAGATATTACGATCTCATAGAAACTCTACATGCAGGGGCTGTGACGGCCAAACTGTTTTACTCGGTCAAACAAGGTTGCACTATACATTTATAAAAAAAAAAAACAAACTTATGTGGTTCCAGCAGATGGAGCTGTGCAGTTTTACAAAGTCACATTGACTACATGTGGTGGAAAAATGAACGAGTGAATGAAACCGCTTTGTGCAAGTGTTTACACGGAATTATACTGATCCTTACACGGCGGTTTAATAATGCGACGTGTCTCCTGGCTTTCCTCTCCCTCCCAGAATGACCAACGCCTGCCACAGGAAGTGTGTACCGCCACATTACAAGGAGGCAGAGCTGACGAAGGGCGAGTCGGTGTGCCTGGACCGCTGCGTGGCCAAATACCTGGACCTTCACGAGAGGCTGGGGCGCAAGCTGACGGAGCTCTCCGTCCAGGACGAGGAGGTGATGAGGAAGGCGGCCGTGGGGAGCGGGTAGAGACGCTGATGAAGGGAACGAAGTGAAGCGTTGTGGGGGTGATGAGTGAAGATGAGTGTTTTAATGAGTGGGTGGGATTTGTCTGGGGGGGGGGGGGGGGAATGGGGGTGGGGGGGATGTAAAAATCACAACCTCTGCTGCAGAATAGAGGACGAGACGCAGGATGGGGGCTGGAGGAATCACCTGAGCGCCAGGACATTTTGAAACGGCTCACGGCGGGTCCACCGGCCTCTCTGGGTGCGTCGGATTTAGTTTTACATTCAGCTCGGCGTGGCCCTCAAGACGGCACCTGAAAATGGACTGGAACAGAGAATGGCTTGGGACATGTCATATTATTTCAAAGTCATGCGTTGTGATTGTTTTTAGCTGCCTCGGGTGAAAGAAGGGTGCTGCTTCTGCTGCAGACACTCAAATACTTTAGTGGGAAACTTTGCGGTGCCTGTCTGGTACTTTGAGGCAGGTCGAAACAAACACTAAGAATGATTCGCATTCAGTCTTTGTTTGCAAATCACCCTTTGAACACGTGTGATTGGTTCTCTTTTTGAAAGGGGAGTGAAAGTCAACACGGGCCCCTCTTTCAAAGGCTGCAACACATGATTTTCAGGTAGAAATACATCGTTCGCAGGTTGTGTTATGCAGTAGTGTCAGCTCTGTACAAAACATTGAAACACCGGATCAGGGCATGCACTGGATTAATGACTGACACTATGCATCGTTTACTCTTTCTCGCTGTGTTGGCTTTGTCTGGATCAACACCTCGGGTACAGACGGCCAGCCGGGCCACTCCGGTTACACGAACGCGTGTTGAAGGTGGACTGAACTTTGCTCATTTGTAATGCAGGAGTAGATTTCGTTGTGCTGTATGTCAGTGGACCATGTTTTTGACTTTGAAACGTGTTTTGTTTTGTTTTTTCTCTCCATGTGCTTACCACCTTGCAGCTTTTAAACAAATCTGCAGATTGAAGAAGCTGCACAGTGTTATAAATGAATCTAATAAAACAATGTCATCCCTTATGTTAACATTATGAGTGTTGTTATAAGGATACTAACGTCTTTATCACACACACACACACACACACACATTTTTAATGTCGCAGTGGCTGCATGGTTTCTTAAATATGCGCCTGTCGCTTTAAGACAAACCGCGGGGCAGATTGGGGTGAGGAAGTGAAGACAACTGACTTTCGTTTCCTTCGCGAAACTTTTATTTTTACCTGCCCCTTGTACGTCGGAAAGAGGAAGTAAAAGCAGCAGAGACAACGCGATACCGGGACGGGGGAGGTCTGTGGACGTGTGTGTGTGTCTCAGGTGGACAGACGTTTCAGGCTGCTCTGGTGTCCGCGAGGAGCCCCCAACGAGCAACATGGTAAGTCATTTTCGAGGTGGGGAATTGGGTGTTTAAAATAGTTATTTGATAAACCTGTAATGTCTGGTTGACATTACCTGTCAATATACGGTTTTATAAAGCTGTTCCAGCAGCCAGAAGTACTTCTAGTTATTAAACAATACAATGGATGCGGTGATGTCAGAAGTCCACGAGCTGTTATCACAGTGACACGAGCGTTAAGGTTGATATGAACGTTATTTGCTGAGGGGAGCAGTGAGCACACACACAGTAATGTTCAGTGAACCTGTGAGGGCAAAACCATGTCAATAAAGAAACCTTGACTTTTTTAATTTACCTTTGGTTTATAGAGTCATGTAAACTACACGCAGGCCTAAAAAGGAATCATGTTGCACGTCTTGCTAACATTTAGAGAACACGTTGAGGGTCATATCCTCTTTTTTTTTTTTTTTTTACAATGGAGGTTACGGTTGTCCAGATACAATGAAGGAAACATTCACTGCAAGTCACATACAAGATGGATATATAAATCAAATATTTCAGTTGGCATTAAAAGGAGCATTAGGCCACTAAAAAGATGATTTCTCCCATTTTTGAATAGAAAGGAGGACACCTGGCTGCTGTAACACCAAAGGCAACATTGTGATCATGATAAAAGTTCGTAATTAGTATTTATATTTTATTTTAATTTCATTATTGTACACTATTTCACACTATAACATGTTAACATGTAAGTTGCCTTCATATTTTATAGATATAAATAGATACAAATCTAAATGTTACTTTAATTACTCCACACAATAAAAGCACCAAACTAATTCATTAACAAGCGTTAGTGGGGGTCATAATTTCTAGTAACAAGCAGGAGAGAAGACACATGCAAGTAGTGTAAGAGATTAAGAGAGCGTAAAATAGATGTATAATAAATGTTATTGCGTTAGAAAGACTCCTTTTTATAAACTTATTTTTTGAAGCCTTAATGCACGTTATTCGCATTGAGGTTAAAAGGTCATAACTTTAAGGACTAATTGTACTGATGACTCTGACTGATCCAGCCTTAGATTTGATCTCAAATCCAGAATGAATATTTGTGGGGAAAAAGCATTTAAACTTAGTCTCATTGGTAAGCAGGTCAGAGGTCTGACAGCCCTAGTCCCTACGGGTACCTCATGGGAATTATATAACACAAACGTTTCAGCAATTGATTGATTAGGAGGATTTAAGACGCAGTGAACCGTCTACTAATCCAGTGTGCTGCTCGTGTTGGTCACTAGATGGAGGCATCTGATGAAGAAGACTTGGTCAGGAATGCTGATCAGCTTGTAGCACCCCCTAACGGTGGCACAAACGAACTGCTGGATGTGGGGCAAGAAAACAACATTCAGGGTCAGGTGAGCTCCCTGCCGGCCTGTGGGATACTTTTTATAACTCCGGTCTCTGGGGTTCTCAGGTTTCCAGTGAAGAAGAATTATGATACAGTCCCACCACCATTGATCTTATCAAACAGTTGCATAATTTCTTCGCCCCCTTTTTCTTCTCAGATGGAGGAGTTTCTGGGCCCGCAGGCAGAGTACAACGAGGAGGAGGAGGAGAGGAAGTACTACAGGAGGAAGAGGCTGGGAGTCATCAAGAATGTCCTTGCAGCCAGCGTTGGAGCCATGATTGTGTACAGTGTGTACTTGGGTGAGTTTGATTGGAGAAAAGATATTTGAAATTACCAGAGAAACACGTAGGCAGGCAGAGTCGCAGAGACTCTGATATGTTCATTTAAACTGATGTGTGTGTGTGTGTGTGTGTGTGTGTGTAAATGGCGTGTGTGCTACAGGTCTACTGCAGATGCAGCTGATCCTCCATTTTGATATGACCTACCGTGAGGTGAAATACAGCAACCTTGGCCTGGAGGACATCGATCACAAGATGCTGATGGGCATCAACGTCACGCCCATCATAGGCCTGCTGTACACCCCCTTACTTATCAGGTAGACACACAAATACAAATCATAAAACCTTTCTTTGTATGTGAATGCCCTTGCTCTGCCTATATATATATATTTATACACACACGTTATCTGTCTGGCAGGTTTCTGGGGACTAAGTGGATGATGTTCCTGGCTTCGGGAATCTACGCACTCTTCGTCTCAACCAATTACTGGGAACGATACTACACCTTGGTCCCATCAGCCGTGGCTATCGGCGTGGCCATCGTGCCGCTCTGGGCCTCCTTGGGAAATTATATCACCAGGTGAGACACAGGATGTGGACGGGGTTGAACAAGGGGCTGAAACTCCACCTTCATCACGTCACAGCACACAGAGCGTGCTGAAGACTTCGGTGGCTAATTGTTTCCTTTCAGCTTCGCTAAGTTAGCTGTTTCTCACCTTACACTAAACCTAGCCATCTGTAATGCAATGCCTAAACATGTGACTTAATAACCACCTTTATCCTAAAATCTAAACATTACTGCCAATATCGACCATTTCTAATGACTTAATAATCTTCTTTAATAAGAAGAAAGTCATCATTTCTCCACGTAACCAGCGAAGGTAGCCAAAAAGCTTTTTTGGTCACATGATCAACCAAGAAATGTTTGAATTGTGACCAAGATATGTACTGAGTGAGACAATTTACAGTTGAAAAATGTGCTTGTCAGTGGTCTTTGCTGGACAAACTACTGAACGTCATGGAGACATGGCCAGGCCCCCATTAAGCCCCTGGTCCTCCCACACACTCTCAAACACAGGGCCTCAGGATCTCCCTGACGGCCTCCATCAAGTCATGATGGATATCCTCAAACACACTTTTCATTCAGGGTTCGTATGAAGTCTTGAAAGTTTGGGAAATGCTTAATTTAAAACTTTTTTAAGGTCAGAAATATGCTTGAATTTGAATAGACTTCTTGAAAAAATCTGGTGTTTCATAATCTACACAACCACTCATGTAAACCAAACATCTTTTCATATTTTAAAATTAAACGATCGCATCATAATATTGGTTTGTTGTCTTCTGGCATTGATAGCCTTTTTGGGGGCTTAAGGTACCTTGAAAGTGCTTTAAAAGTGCTTGCGTTTTCCTCTTACAAAGCTGTACAAACGATATATCGGTTGTGCTCCGACACGTTTAAAATGGGCAAAACGAGGCTGTTTAGGAGCCACCGTCTCTTTTAGTTGAACCACTGTTGCCTATTCAGGAAATTATACATGAGAAATGTAAGTGAAACCATTCAGTTCAGCCTGTGGTGGACCGTTTCCACCTCCTCTGATGGGGCTCAAATTGTACTTGCTTTACTAACATAATTCTTTTTTATTTAAGCTGTCATTTAAACAGGAAGTCTCACTGAGATCACGATGAGACAGACTGTGTACAAGAATAAACATATATAGCATACGCATGGACAGACACACAGAAAGTTCCTTCACACGAGTTAGCAATTAGCTTAGTTAGCAATTGGAACTTAAAACCGTCACGTGAAATGAGAGAATTTAGTTCCGGTCTGTGCTAACTTACTGTGTCAGTCAGTGAGGACAAAACTCTTTAAAAAAAAAGCATCTTTAGCCGCTTTAAGTGTGTGTTTTCATGTGTTTTCAAGGGGAGCAGCAATAACAATACCTGGTATTTTTGCAATCAATGCAAAGCTCAAAGAACAGTTTGCTAGGCACTTTGTTGAAATTCTGTGGCACTGTGCAGCGCTGTGGTTGTCAAGCTGAGCTCTTTTCTGTCAGCACATTTATTTATTTATTTATTGTTGTTTTGTAAGGCATTATTTGGAAATTTTGTGACACCATGCTGCTCAGAAACACAATTCCCCCGGGCTTCTAATGTCTCAGAAAATGGAGCTGCAGGGCACATGGTAAGACTCTCTTTTTTAAATCAGGAATCCTCACACCTCTGCTATTTATAGAGCACCGCTTATTTGTCACGGTGTGAAGTTGAGGGAGCACATGTGGCCTGTGTGGCTCAGTATAAGCACCTCATACACCGAGGCAGGGGCTGGCCATGTGATTGTGTTGACATAACAGGCCCACGCAGGCCTCAGACGAACACACACCTAATTGTATGGGTGTGTATTTATTTATTTATTTTCAATGAATGCGTGTGCATTTGCTGTGATGCTCGCATGCAGGATGGCGCAGCAGTACTACGAGTACGTCAACTACAAGGAAGAGCACGTGCAGGAGCAGAAGAAGCTTCCCAAGGGAGCGTGCCACAGCTACATCATCGTCTTCCATGCAGTCTTCAACATCATCTTCCACGTGAGTCGACAGCCATCTATTGTTCACTGAAGCCTCAGTGAATTTAATGTCGTGTGCGGTGCTTAACATCGGAAACTAAGTTTGTACAGCTGCAGAAACAAATGAACAAAGTGTGTGTGTGTGTGTGTGTGTTCTGTCTCTTCCTCCTCAGCTGAGTTTTGTCTTCGCGGAGTTCCCCATGTGTTTCGTCCTCAACGGCTACCTGCAAAACAACGATCACATTCTTTGCAATGTGAAAGGCTGCGGTAAAGACACGTGTCACTTCCCCTCCACTGATGAATGATTACAAACAAATAAGAGCAGGACAATAATGGACAAGGATCCAGTCCCACGAGATACATAAAGCACATAGTTCGACTTCTCAACGCTTGTTAATTAAAAATGTACACGAGAGTGAGAGTTACATGGGTAGTTAATACCACTTCTGTGTTTTATCTGTTAGTTATCCATCCAGCTTTTACCATTTAGCCCCTCATTGCCACTTTTAATGTTTTTCTATAAGCACAGATGTGTTAAACAACCTGTTGGTTGCTTTCTAATGGCTGCACCTTCCTCTTCCTCTGCCAGGAGCAAACATCAGCGGAGTGATCCCCGGCTTCAACACCACCGTGCTGAATCACCTGCCCAGCTCCATGCTGCTCATCCAGGTGGAGAGTGTCCTCATGGGCTTCGCCTTCCTCTCCATGATTATCGTAAGATCAAAAACAACACGCAACTGCGAACGTATACACTCGGTGTATGTGTGTGTGTCCACCTGTAACATCAAATGTAATGTTCAGATTTGACTGACACAGTTTTATATTATATATATATTATATATTTCACTGTGTGTTTATCATTGAGGCTGTAGGACTGCATTATATGGAGTGTTTCTAATGCTTTTTTGGGGGGGAAGATTAGAAAGTCATTGGATTTGGCAAGACAATAAAACACTCATTAATACAACCTAAACTTTATACAACACCTCAACTTTACACAGAGCAATTTTAACAATTGTTAATATAAAAGTATTGATTAGAGCATATTTATACTGGGAAAAATGTGTGAATATGTTTGAGACACACAATTTTAATAAGATATTTGGTAACGATTGAGTAACTCCTCAAAGCAGTTCCAGTATAAAATTACCCTCCATTCATTTTCTAAACTTTTTAATCTGTTCAGGGTTTGAACCATAGAATATAAGGATGGTCGAGACGACATCTGCCCAAAAGTGAAGCTAAAACATTGTGATCATCCCCCGGTGGCTAGCTGCAGTAAAGGACATAAACCTCGTCCATGATTGGTTCAGGCAGCTGGATGGGCGGGACCTCGATACAAGATCACTAGTGCGCAGACCCTGGCTCCAAATGACGTCACGGGCGCTAGATGGCAGCTCCCATCTCCGAGATGTTTTGGCTTCATTTTTGTACAGTGAGAGGAAACAGAGACGCGTCAGTCTATGTCTATGTCTTCATCCTATCCCAGCATGCATTAGGCAACAGTATATCACAGTGGTATGAGAAACACACTAAGATCCACGCCTTTGTAGAATTCTGCTTTCAGGAATTTAAGAGGGACACAAAGGCCTTAAAGAATTCCTTTCTCATTCAGTGCAGTTGGTTATTTTGTCCGACACTGGGCATCGAAAGAACTGCCTTGTTTTCCAGAGCAGAGCACGTACGAACCATAGTAATGATTCAAAATAAATTGCTGTCTTCTGCTACCCACAGTTCCTTGTGCTGTGCGGGGCTGCCTACCGCCCGACAGAAGAGATAGACCTTCGCAGCATTGGCTGGGGAAACATCTTCCAGCTGCCCTTCAAACACCTGCGAGACTACCGCCTGCGGCTGCTCTGCCCCTTCTTCATCTACAGTGGATTTGAAATATTGTTTGCCCTCACCGGATTCTCCTTGGTACTGTGCTGTCAATAACGTTTGTTTCTTTGGAGCAGTGGAGTAGCTCTCGCTTGCATTGCTCAATATTGCCGCTGTCTTTGAGTAGTAGTTTGAACAACAGGCCACATAAAGGAGCGCGAACATTATGGTCATTCTTTCTTCTCTTTCCTCCGCAGTCGTATGGCGTCTGCGCTGTGGGCCTGAAAAAACTGTGGCTCCTCATAGTCGTCTACGGCCTCTCCTGCTCCGTCTTTTCCTCCCTCTCCCTTTGCCTCCTACGCCTCCCGCGCTGGCTGTGTCTGCTGGGGGGCGCTGCGGTGCACGGCGTGCTGCTGGTGGTTCTCATGGCGTGGTCTCTACCTGCCAACTCCCCGGGGTATCTGGGCCCTCTGCTGGTGGTCTCTGTGCTGTGGGGACTCGGCACCGCCCTGAACAAGACCGGCATCAGCAGTGAGTAACATCTGCGCGTTTTCTACAATGACTTTGTTCACGCCTGATGTGTGTCGGCCTGAACTCCTCTCTGTGTTTGTCAGTTCTGCTCGGGATGCTATACGCCGAGGAAAAAGAACGTCTGGACTTTGTCTACACCATCTATCACTGGTGGCAGGCCGTCGCCATCTTTATAGTCTACCTCTGGTCCCACCTACCTATGAGGGTATGACTGTGTGTGTGTGTGTGTGTGTGTGTGTGTGTGTGTGTGTGTCTGTGTGTGTTTGTGCCTCAATTATAGCACCTCGTAGAAAATATTCACTATTTGATCAAAATTTTGAAATAATTTTTCCTACTTTGGGGCGACTGCGGCTCATGAGGTCGAGCGGGTCGTCCATTAATCCCAGGGTTGCTCCTGATGGAGGCCTCCTCCTTGCGTGGCATCAGTGTGTGAATGTGTGTGTGTGAGTGGGTGAATAGACCAATCTCTGAAGCGCTTTGGGAACTGTTAAGGTTGAAAAGTCCATTTACCATCTTTATCTTTGATTGCCCCTCTACCTCAGGCCAAACTCTCCATCCTGTTGGCCACTCTGCTGCTGGCCTGCTACTGTTATTGGATGATGGAGCGTCGGCTGGCTAGGCAGGTGCCTTACAGGCTGCCTCGCATCCCTCGGCCACGGCACAAGGTAAAGAAATCACAGTCTCTCACAAATAATGTTGCCAAGTTTACCTTCAGCATTTTCACTCAGTCAACCAAAGATGAAAGAGCAGCTTTCACAGTCCAAGAAGTAAGTTAATTTAACAAATTATATATTAAGTAGGAAGCCATAAAAACTTTAAACAGTGGGTGAGCAGCTTTCTCTAGAATAAACAGGCAGATTTAAAGGGAAACTCTGGTATTTTTGAACCTGGCTCCTATTTTTCGAAACATATTTTGGGGTCTAAATGACAAATATTTTCTATTAGTGTTGGAATCGGTTCAGTAGATCGCCTCCGCCGGCATCTGAGTACGGGCTGCAATGGCTGCAACGCTCCTTGCGAGCAATTGCGCCCGAGAAAAGTCCGTCCCACTAAAACTAAAACACTGTTTGTATTTTCCACTGAATAAGTCAGAGTAAGATCCTTTTTGTTTAACCAGAAACAGAAAGACTCGATCTCTGAATCCTCGCAAAAGGTTGAGTTGTTGCAGGAAGATGAAAGGATCTTACTCTTTAACTAAATCTCAGCCTGTCAGTGGCAAAAACAAGCACTTTTAGTGGACGTACTTTACTTTACACAACCTCTACTGGTAAGTATTTAGCCTGTCTGCCATCAAAGCTTAGACGTTAGATGCTCCAGTTAAATAAAGTCCAAGCTTTATTGTAACATTTAACTAGTGATTAAAAGGTGAGATCGAACACACTCTGACTTAAGAGCAACTCTCTTTCTTTCCTTAGTGATCATTTACAACATACGCATCATTTGTATCCGCAGGTCAAAGGCTACCGCTACCTAGAAGAGGACAACTCCGATGAGTCCGACTCTGAGAGAAGTGAGGGGCAGGACGAGGAGCATGTGGCGGAGGAGATGGAGGCAGAGGACAGGGAGGAAGGAGGCCGACATGCAGGAGCCCAGGGAGCTGACTCACCCGAAGCCAGGAGGAGAGGGGCCGAGGGTTACCGGCGCAGACGGGACGGCGCCCATGTGAAGGAGGGAGAGAGGGAGGAGCAAGAGGGAGGATGAGAGGGGAGAAAAAGGAGTAGAGATGAGGGGAGATGGTGGACAGAAGAGGAAGAGAGTCAGAGATGCGCTGGATGCTGTTGTGTTCACGACTCTGTTCGTGTTTTTCAGATATTTATACTTGATTTTATTCCTACATACTACACTAAACAAAATATTTTTTTTTCTGGCATAATATTAAATAAAAAATCTCTAATAACTTGTTATTCAACTATAATCACAGCAGTGATCCAGAAGAAAAGGTACAGAAACTGGAGAAACTATAATGCTATTTGACAGTTGGAGTGGCAATCGTAAAAGGCAGCACACACTGTTGACAACTCAGTACAACCTTTTACGTTTTCAAGCAGAAAACATATTTTGTAACAAAGAAACTGAAACTGGTTTCATATAAAAGAGAGTACTTATCTGAAAAAGGAAAAAAAAAGCTGAAAGTGACAGAAAAAGAAATAAGAATTGATTTTCTAAGTTCATCCTCAGGGTGATGTGTGTCATTTTTAGAGAGCCTGGTCCTGCTGGATGTGAACAGGTACAGAAAACAAGCTAATCAGCTGTTATCAGAAGCTCGGGCAGGGTCTGTTGCCTGATGCATCTCTTGGGAGGAGTTAAACATTATTTTTGCAGAAGTTGCATATGAATGTATATTTATGTTTTAATATGCAACAGGTTTCAAGCAGTCAGTCATGACTAATGCCAAAAAGGTATGTATTTTGGTAAAAAGCGTCCCCAGGGATATAATTATTACTAATACGTGGACTGTCTCAATTGTTTTTAATAAAGTTATCTACAATACAACAAAGATTAAGAGTCTACTGCCCTGCTAGCAGCTTAGTAGCCATGATGTGAGCAAATACTCACGTTGTTAGCGTGCTAATGTCAGCATGCTAACATGCTCACAGTAACAATGTTAACAGGCAGATGTTTAGCAGTTATAATGTTTATTATGTTGACTATGTTAGCTTGTTAGCTCGCTGACATTTGCTAAATAGCACTAAACAGAAAGTACAGTGCTGATGGGAATGTCCTTAGTTTTGCTGATATTTGGTCATAAACCAAAGTATTGGACAAAGTCAAAGTTTAACCTGGTGGTGCTACATGTCACTAGAAAGTCAGGGGTTCACTAAAGTTATTCAAATGTATTCTGAGGTGGACGTGAATATCTGTACCAAATTAAATCCATCTCCATAGTTGTTCAAACATTTCAGCCAAAAACTACTAATGTCAGAAGTCGGAGAATCACCAAAGTCCTTTTCATGAATGTCTGTAGAAAATGTCATGGCAATCTTTCCAACAGATTTTGAGACATTTCAGTCTGGATCAAAGTGGTGGACAGACAATCCATAGTCACGCTGCTAGCAAGGCTAATATAAACAGCAACTAGAAATTAACTGTTTAGCCAAGACACACATGCACTTAAAAATCTGAAATGAGATTGTAAAAGTTGTATTAATTCAAGGCTTTAAAGGTCTTCTATTCCAAATATGCCCTTTTCACTAAATACATTTGAACACATCAGAGCAGGAAAAGCACGGTTGTTAATTATTCAATGAATGATGGCTGAATTCCATTTAGCAGCTTCAATTTCCTGATGTTGTGCATCCTGACTCACTGTCACACTAGTCACCATTAGTGAGCAATCGTTAATGTTACAATTAGTAACACCTGTGCTTCAACTACTACGAGTCAAAATGTCTGCTATTAATCATGACAAGCTGGCAAGTCTGGAGACCCGCTACTGGATGATTGAGCGATGGGAGGGTTGACATCACTATATTCAAAACCTGTCATTCTTGCTGCTGTATCCCCTTTACAGCTCATGTTGTCACTTCATTTTCTTTTTTTAAAATAGTTTCTGAAGTTACAGCATGTTCAGTTGAACATCACCTGGCTTTACCACACTTTCTTTTTCTTACTGGGTTTGGTTTGTTGGATCCAGGCAGCATTAAGAAAAACGCAGCAAACAGTGAGGACTGCAAGCTGTCAGGCTTTCATACTGATGGTCAGACTGACAGTCAGAAGTTAATTTATTCAAAGTAAACACAGTGGGGATTTCTATTTAAACTTGCTGTGGGATGAAGGAATAAAATCCATATTTTCCAGCTGATATTTAACTGGAATTTAATTGTTGCAATAAAAATCACTCCTGACCTTTCCATGAATTGATGCCAAAGTTTCTTGGTGTTGCACTTAACCCCTGTGAGGTGAATTTATGGAACGCCATGTTACTGACAGTGAGACACTCTTTGTTGCTGTGCTGACAGGAAGATAACTCTGTACGTCTCTTGTGATCTTGCCTGTACATTTAACTGAAGGTTGTGCTGGAAAAAAGTTCACCGCTGCTGCCTCAAAGCCACTGACTCTCTATCTATATCTATATATATATATATATATATGAGTCAGTAGTGGCAGCCAAACACTTCACCATGGAAACTTTAAAGTACGATCAGTGCAAACCATGGCAAGACTAAAATAATGTTTCTTTGCGACATTAACAAACCCACATATTTCTACATGTAGACTACATCATTGTTTAAGTGTGTGCAGCGATTCTAAGATGCTCTTTAAATATGAGCTCAACGAGTTCATGAAATATCACAAATATGACATCAAAACTGGACTTTTGTACTGCATTAAATATACTTTGCACACATGAGGTGCTGGTGTGCTTTTTGCTACAGCAGAATCCATAAAAACCTTTGCTTTAGACATAATGTCTGGACTGGTGTGTGATCGGTATTTTTAGTTGGGTGGCCTTTCTTTCTGTTCATCTTTTGTTCTCTCGGCACAGAAGCTGCGGCAGCTCTTTGTGTTGAGGTATGATCACCTGTAGATGAACTGACCCCTAAATGGCAAACATTGTCTCTGCACTCGTGCACTCACAGAGGAATTACAGGAAGGACTCCTCAGGTTCTCAGTCTGAACTTTATTCCACTTGTACTAAAACTAAAAATGAGTATCAACAGAAATATGAGGATGAGCTGGGATGAAGAGGTAGCTGCTACGTCACTGATGGTTTGTGTTGTAGTTGCGGCCCTGACAAATGAAGCCTTAAACTCAGAACCAAACCGTCAGTTCAGGCTTTTGGCTCATAGTCAGGCCCCTAAAGCACAGCGTCCAGGTGTTAGCCTGAGCCGCGCTCCTGTCGCCAGTCCTGATCTGTTCCTTCTCAGTGCCGGATGCGTCTGATGGACTGGATCTTTGGAGTCTGGCAGTGGGAGCCCCAGTTCCTCCAGTGCTGGTAGTCTCCGCTGTGTCTTTCACACTCCATGATGTACTGCTGGCCTCTGTAGCCCGGGTACTCATAGCACACAAAGCTGGAGAAAGACAGAGGCAGGAGGAGCAGGGAGGGTAAGTGAGAAGAGCGGAAATACATTTGGTTGTTCAGGCTCAAGAGGGACATTTGAGGCTTACGCTTAAGATTAAAGTGTAGAGGAGGAAGGGAGTTCATAAAAAAACTGATGCAGCCCATTAAAGAGGAAAAAGCAAAACTACATTGAGAGTGTGAGTGGTTACAAGTGTGGAAAAGAGGGTTTTTGTTCCTTTGGGACATGATGTGCCTCCTAAAATGTCTGAACTGATAGTCTACTTTGTCCTGTTTAATTCTTTAATGCTGAATTTGTTTTTGTCTACTCCATTCTCCGTTTCCTGCTCGTGTCTTTCTCTTGAAAGACCCCTGAGACTTCACCACGATAAAGAGCCGTGACGTGTTGGGATGACTTACGCGCCGCACTGCACGTGCATGGAGCCCACCTCAGGCCTGAACCAGCCCATGGCCTGCAGGGAGGGGTAGTCGTCGCAGAGCTCGGTGCAGCGGCCCATGAAGTTCTCCCTCTCAAAGATCATCATGCGGCTGCTCTGGTGAGACTGTGGAGGGGGTGCAGCAGAGAGTCAGTGTTACAGTTCGACCCGTCAGCCTGTCAGATAGACGTACAGAGTGAGCAGACACTGCGCTGAGTTGTCTCGTTTCTATTTTGGAGCCGTTTCAGTCACTCGCCTTCTGGCACGCTCTCCCGATCACTCTGTCACTCACTATCTTCTCCATTTCCCTACTTTCTTGCCCTTTCTCTCCCACTTCTCTCTTCCTCCGCCTCACTTTAGCCCCCCCCCTCTGCGGGTACTCACAGCACAGTAGATGGGGCGAAAGGACATGAAGCGCTCGGCGTGGTAGGACAGGGAGCCGCTGTAGGCGTCCCAGTTGGGGTACTCGCCCCTCTCCAGGATAAACTGCTGGCCCTGGAAGTCGTGGTGCTCGAAACCCACCCAACTGGACACGTGAGCAGAAAAGGTGAAACAGTCAGACGGGTGAGTAAAAGTATTGTCTGAAATCAGTCCGAACATAAAGGTGACATTAGACGGGGTGAGAGAAGAGGAGCGAATACTGTTGGAGTGAACACATTTCTGGTTGTGGATGTAACCTGTAACCTTTGTGGCTTGCCATCCTTCTTTTACAAAACAGCCTGAGTTGGTATTCAGTGGTTGTATTTGCCTTCTTAGTCTGCACAATGTATTCTCAGTGACAATAAATGCCACGCATTAAAAGTTCCCGAGTGTTAAAACCTTTCCTCAGCTCCTAAATCATTTAAAAGAACTCCCCAACAGCTGGCTGCTTGGTGAGTACAGAGGAAGAGACCGAGAAGAAATGTTGTGGAACAGCATGAAGACGTGCAGATGATAAAAAATGAAGACCCACACAAGAAGAAAAATGCTGTGATGTCGGAGTGATTTTTCCTAATTCTTTTATAGAAATTACATAAAGTAGAGGAACTAGTGTGATCCACAAAGCTGAAGAAATGCAATCACTCTTCTGGAAAACAGGAAGTAATAAACGCTTTAACTGTGGCATAACCTTTGTGGAAAATATATCCCAATGCAATTAATTTTAGTTTATTTTTATATTGTATTCCCATCGGTACATCTGATATTGTGTCCACATAATTATCGCCCTGCTTGATTACTTTGTGCTTCTATAACTACTAGTACTAACCCACCACTTATTAGACATGCCCCCATTATATTTGCTCGTCAATAAAATACTAATATTGTATAAAATCATTTTTTTGAGACATTGAGACACGTTTCTTCAAAACCTCAGAACTTTTATTGCTTATTTGATCGTGAATATTTAATGTTATCGAGATTAATTAAATATTTAAAACCAAGGTTTTTAGAGGCTCTGAGATTGAAGGTACTTGGTTACCAGTGTGGAAACTGGACCATAGAAATAGATCGTAACAGTACTGATAGTATATAGTACCATATTAGGTGTAGGTTTAACATTATTTTTAACAAGCTTGTCCCAATTAGAGTTTCAAAAAATATTGTGTGCTTCATTTTCTTCTTCATACGTTGAATGAGATAAACAAGTGTCACACCATTTTATCAAGGGTGTAAATACACTCATGTCCTTAAACTATACACTGCTGACCAATGATGAGTGCCAGCTTTGAATAGCTTCCACATAGTGAAACTACTGCAGTATAACTGCCTTTCAGACGGGTTAAAAGACCCTCAGGTGATCGTGATAAATCTCGTTCTCAGTATTTCATCTGAAAAAGAAGACGGCCTCCCCACCGCTGCTTATGCTGGCTGCACCCGACATGTAGGGCGGGGTGACCTCAGAGGTGACATGCTTTAGTGGGAGCCTGGACACCGCTTCCTCTCTCGTTATCTCTCTACCTCCGTCTCACAGACACACACTTACATAAACACACACACACACACACACAGTCAGTCAGCTGTCCACAGAGACTTGCAGGCGTACAGGCTGTGTGACTCACGCTCCACTCTCCACTCGGATGGAGCGGATGTTGTCCAGGCCGCAGTCGTGGATGTTGCAGCACTCGTAGGTGAACTCCATACACTTGCCCTGGAAATGCTCCTGCTCGAACACAGTCACCTGCACACAGGTGGAGAGGGGGGGGGGGCGTGAAGGTGTGTACTGTGTGTGTGTGTAGCTTACATACATCTGTGTTTATGAGTTTGTGTGTGTGTGTGTATGTGTGTGAATTCACCTTAAAGCAAGGGGCTGTACCCATGCCAGGGAAGTACATGGGTGACGTCATGTGGGTTTTATTGATTCTATTCATTTCTGTAGTGGAATAAAAAAAATAAAAAATAAAAACTGAATCAGAGAAGCGGCAGAAACAGTCAATAGTAAGAATATTAGCAAATGAGCAAAATTTGATTTGAACAACAAAATATATTTTCTTTAAAAGAGAACTTTAATTGAAGTTAAATAGTTCCCATTTGTTGTAACTGAGAATGGTCAACTCCATAGGAATGAACAATATTTCATTTAACTTAGCAACTAACATAATTTAAGCCTAATAATTGAGGTCCGTCTCGTGGGAAAGTTCTGTTCTGTCCCGCTTACCTGGATGCTTTCCGCTCTCCTCGCGCTCCTCACACACCAAATCCTCTTTACGCAGACTTTTGTCTGAACCTGGCGCATCGGTTTTATATCGGCGTCCACGCGGGAACCTCGTGCTCGCGCGCGTGCCGCCAATCCACCCGCGCGACCCCCCCACTGTACTAATGAAGTGAACGAGGCGAGTTTGTCAAGTGTGAAGCTGACGCAAGCGGATTCAGCATGACACTTCCGGTTAAAGTCTTCAAAATTAAGAGGATTTAACGTCTGTACAGCGTTAAAACGATCATTTGAAGTAATACAGAGGAAGAAATTCAAAATAGAAATTATAATCATCCAGATTATATGATTTGTAAATTGTAATTTTACTTTGGCCTCAGATTAACCGTTCCACGAGGCATGGTTCAGGCATACAGGCAGGCCTCCACCTCAGTTATCATTGTAAAAAGGTTGCTCTGCTATTCTTCCTAGAAGCCCATGTTGCATGTATAGGCCCTGCAGCATAGCCAATCTTAGTCAATTAAGGCAATTGATTAGGCAAACCGAAGACTTTAATAATGAATGGAATTTGTAATTTATAAGCAACATACGATTCAACAACGATTCCATGGTTCCAGCTTCTCAGCTGTGAGGATTTGTTGCTTCCTGTAGGTTTATAACGCCATAACTTGAGAGATATTCATTGACTAAAAAATGAATTACTTAATCGAGAAAAAGTGCCGAACGTTGGGTGACCATTCCCATGGAAGCCCAGTATTCGTGTTACAAGGTGCAGGGCCCTGCAGTTAATCAGTAATGAACATAACTTATAATTAGTGTCAGCCCTAGTTCGAAGAACTAATACGGCTTTTATTTTGAAGGCAGGTGGAAGAATAGTTCCGGTATGGCTCTGTCTAACTGTGACGACCTTGACCCAGGTGAGCGTTAACCTCCCGCGCGCCCCTCTGCGCTCCTGTTTGTGCGTTTATTCGTGCGCGCGCGCCGGTGAGCCTGCAGCTCAGCTCTCTCTCGCTCTCTCTCTATCTCTCTCTCTCTCTTTGTAACCCTATACGGCCTGTCGACTCAGCAGATCATATACAGCGCGGGGACAGAGGTGAGGGGTGGGGAATGCTGTTGTTGGTCTATTCGTATAGGTCAGCAGTGCCATCGTATAGGACAACAATGGCCGGGGCTATAGGCAGAGAATGAGGAGGATTTGGGGAGCCATCCTGTTTCAGTGGTGGCTCCCAAAAGTCGAGGAAATTGGGACAGAGGAATAAAATGAATGATGGTGCTTAATGAATAATAATAATATGGTAATACGGTTATGTTAAAATGAAAAGTGGTTTTCGAGAACGTTTCTTCTGCATCTGTGTCACATCCGCAGAACATAAACCTCCCAGGACATGCCTTCGGGACAATGGACCACAGCTGCCACAGCAACACCCCCCTGTTATTGATAGTGCATCTAGAGAGCACGTGAGGAGACTGGCACCAGGTTCCCCTTAACATTTCCCCCCCGTCACACAGGCAGACAACACAAAGACACACACTCACGGGTCTACACAAACACACAAAGGCAGCATGCCCAAGTCAAAGGACCAGCGTAACAGAATAGAGGACAGAATTTCAGAAGCCACCGCTCCACCATCACTCTGTATGGGGGGGATTGACACAACAGCTTTTTTCCATAAAGGCTCCAAATGTGTCATCTTTGTACCATGAAAATACTTCCAAAGTGACACCTTGTGTTGTTTTGAACCTGGTTTTGCACAGATAGCGTGTAATATCCTGTTGTGCTGGAGGCAGTTTAGTGTTTCTAACACTATTCACTTCTTCAGCAGAACATAAATTAAAAATGTATTAAAAATGTATTTGTAAATTACATTCAAAACAGGTGCGTCTGCCACGCTGCAGATGCTGAAACAAATTTAAGGTGTTTTAATTTGAAGATAATGTTTTCTTAGAGCAAATGGAAAATGCTATTGACTTTGGTTGGCTCAGACAAGCTGCAGTATCTTATTACTCCAGCTCAACATGGAAGATGTATAATCCTATACCGTGAATACCAAGGATATTTATGCAGGATGAAATATATATTTTTCTTGTTATAACTTTCACATGTGGTGCTTTGCAAATATTATATATGTGCTTTCATAACGTATTGTCACCAGTGCCCAGTGTGCCCAAAGTTCATTAACTAACTCCAAGGACTTAAAGTTTGCTACGTACAGATTCTTGCTGCTACTTTTTTTTTTAAATAGGCAAGACATACTTTCTTTCATGTCTTTCTATTGTCCTCTATGTGAATGTTTCACATCACCTTTGTGTTTTCATGTAAACTGCTCCACGCTGCCATTTTGGACCGGTTTCTATAGAAAAAGTATGTATCTCAAGAAACGTTCCCGGTAAACTAAAATGTAATCAAGTTATCTGAGAACATGATACCTATTTTATTCTACATTTTACACTTCCCTTGCTTACGCAGAGTAACTTCTATAATCTGTGATGTGACTTGACAGAGAACCCTCCCACCCTTTCCCTCGTCTGCCCTGAGAAGTGTTATTTCAGCTCGGGTGTCCTTTTGGACGGTGGACCACGACTGAACCCAGTCCAAAGTGAAAGACCTCAGTCTGTCCTCCAGTCTCGACTAGAGGACGGAGAACAGGGAGACAGGGAATGCGTAAATAAGAGATAATTATAAATAAATAAGTAATGAAATAAGAGACGTGCCCCGGGCTGCCCACTTAACTTCCCCTTCCTGTTGGACACTTCCCCTGTTTTTTCTACCTTCATGTGTCTGAGTTCGTCCTACAGACACTGACAGGGAAGTGAGGGATTCAGCCCTTCACTGCGTCCTCCAGTGACCTCCCACTGATGCTCACTTGAGCGAGTGGATTTGGAGGGAAATTCAAATTGCAGGATTAACGTGGCCCGGCCGCTGCATCTGTTCCTTCCTGTCCTTCATCATCATCATTATCATCATCGCCTGTGCAGCCACATTTCGGAGATGCATTTGACCAGTTTCCCACGTGTGCACTTTGGAATAAGCATCTCGTGGACTTTCCTCTCGCAGCTAACGCCCACCACAATATTTTACGCACCCACGCAAGAGAAGAAGAGGCAGTGTGCTTTAATTTAATAGCTTCCTCCCACTGTGATGAGGAGGGAGATTCCGTTTGCTGTCCATGCACACTCTGAACCTCTTCGCTCACCCAGAGGTGGAAGGGAGATGTTATTGCTTCTCACAGCTTATTGCTTTTCCTGTTATTATTTGTCCCAGCACCTCTTGATTACAGCACTGAAGGGAGTACTGGTGAATCTGTGACAGGCTCTTAAATGTGAACCAGGTCAGCCGGGCTGCCAGCATAATGAAACTGATTTTGGGGTTAGGGCTTAGAAAAAGACTTTGTATGTAACTGCAGAAAGAGTAAAAATCTCACTTTGAACTAACTGCGCTCTCTTTTTAGTTCATGGGTTCATGTCATGATCAAGCTTTTCTGAAGTTATTTTGTCTTTCATCAAATCCTCTGAGGCCAAATAAACATAGATTTTCAGTTTGCCACATTTGTTTCCTCATATTCTGATCTTCTTTCAACCTATATGTCTGTTTCTCTGTCTGCCACAGCGTCTCTCTCTCTCTCTCTGCCTCGCTCTCTCTCTTTGATGATGATGGGGGTATTTCTATTCTGTGGGGGCTGTGAGCTCAGCGAGTTTGTTTCTGTGTCTATAATCCCCTCTCTCTGGGCGCCAGCATATAAAAGCGGCGAGGGGCCTGGCGCACTCTCACACAGACCACCAGTCTCAGCCCTGAGTCTACTCCTTTACGCACACACTGCCACAGGTAAGACAGTGGACAAACAAAAGAAAGAAGGGAGACAGCAAGAATAACCTGATGTAATAACTAATAATGAGAAAAGTCTAATGTAGCTCGAACTCTAGGTATGAAAGTCAAATATTGCTGGTGAAATGTGAATTTCTCACACGCAAATCCAATAAATTCACTGTGGCTTGTTGTCTTTTTATATTCAGAATAAACATTAGAGTTTATTCTGAGTATAAATAACGCTAAAACTAATGATTGAATCCTGACTGGTGGAAGTTAAAATATAAATCAGATTGGTTCCACAAATACAGAATTTAAATTGCGTGACTGCTCCGTCTTTAACTTTAGGCTCAAAACTGGAAAACGTTTCAGGCTACCAAAAGTTTAATTTAAATGTTAGATTTATTTAAATGGATGTTGTATGCATGTATAGTGGTGGTTTGCAAAGATTGAAGGCATGTAAGTAAGATTTATTTAATTTTCATTTGTACAGAGGAATTCATTTTGGTTATTCCGATGGCAAAAGTTTGATGTTTTACACTATAAATATATAAATATCAGCAGAATGAGTGACATGAAAGTAATTTGTGAGATGAAGTTGGAACTGAATTCAGCTTTGCGAGGGATTGTACGTTGGGGAGTTCTTTGTATTTTTTCTTTCTGCTGAAGGGAGGACTTCTATTGTTCAACTGGCTCTGTGAATATTATAATACTATTAACATAGTTCATATTGGAGTATACCGTCTTAAATCCTTTGTGCGGGATTGCTATATTACTTTGAGATATTGTGGGGAGGTTGTTGCAATTTTCCTGCCAGTAAAAGGGCAGGGGGCTCCAAAGAAAATGCTGACAGCGCTAGAGAGAGTTTTGCTTTGGAATAATGTTTAACCCCCCTCCCCTCCCTAATCATTTTCATACAGTCCCTTAATGTGACTGTAAAAGTGGTTCAAAACTTCTTCTCTACTCTTCTCAGTCATCATGTCTGGAGAGAAATCAAAGTCTGCTTCCCAGACTGATGGGAAGGCGGCTCAGAACAAGATGTCTGAGATGGGCATGATGTCCTACAAGGTACAGTACCCACACACACACACACACACACACAAACTACAACCCAAACGTTTAACAGACGATACCATACAGTCTTTTTCACACATTGTGAAGCAGCTGGCCTCACACTAACAGTTTGCCTTCTGGGCTGATGTGTATTATCACAACCTGCTAGTCCTTTGGCTCAGTGAGGGGGCGGTTGATAACTTAAACTGACAGAAAAATACCATGTGAAGCTTCTGTGCGTTATGTCACTGTGGACAAACCTGTATCAAGGTCTTTCCATCCTATTTCTACTCTCCTTGGTTGCCTTTGACTTTGAAACCACTCCCGCGACCTCCTTTCTCGCTCCCATTCTCATGCTCTTTCCTTTACCCCAACTACCCAGATGTGTGTGTTCGACCAGGAGAACTTCCAGGGCCGCTGTATTGAGATCAACGGCGAGTGCATGAATGTGTGTGACATGGGAATGGACAGAGTGCGCTCCCTGCGCGTAGACTGCGGCCCGTAAGTAGCCTGTGCATGTACAGCTACATGCACGCCGCCCACCCACACATGCAAGTAAATGTACTGTACCCAACACCCACACTCCTCTGAGCAGAGAGCAGGTGATTTCACTGTTGTACCATTATGTGACATTTCACACTCCACATTTTAGGCATTTAGCTGATGCTTTTATCCCGGGTCATTTGCAGAGAGTGCAGCAGTAGCTTGGAAGTTCAATACCAGAAGTAATAACATAGCAAAGCAACAAACACGTAACAAAACGGACCATTAAAAATTAAAGAAAATAACAAGGAGATACATTTTTTTCAAGGTAAGATCAAATCTTTGGAAAAAGAAAGAAGAACAGCAACAAATTATTCCTGAAAGCATTAAGCATCATACGACACCTAAAGGGGACATCCAGTGATTTAGTATTGCACTTCCACAGAGCTGTGAGACTCACAAGAGGCACATAAAAAAAACAAATGGTCAAAATCAAAGCAGCACAGGCTGAGATATCCCGTCTTTTAAGACCCTGGACCTTTAGTCCATCATTTCCCATGATGCAACTCAATAGTGCCTCTATAAATCTCCCTCCTTTCAAACCCCCACACCTCCATTTCTCTGAATGATTCTAAGCCTTCAGCTCAAGCCGAGATAACCCTGGTGACATCATCAGGGTCGTTGGTTCGTCGTGTGTAAGATCAGTGCAGGGATTATTTAAGAGACAACACAACGATTGTCCGTCTTACTAAGAGCTCATCACCTTCATCCCCTCCTCAGCTTCGTGGGCTTTGAGCAGATGAACTTCTGTGGTGAGATGTTCATCCTGGAGAAGGGCGAGTACCCGCGCTGGGACTCCTGGAGCAACTGCCAGAAGAACGACTACCTGCTGTCCTTCAGGCCTGTCCGCATGGTAACCCCCCCCGTCTGTTGACCACTTCCTGGCTTTGGCAGCTTAAATCCACGCAGGTGGTTTGCTCTATTCTTCTTCATCCTCTGTCTCTCCTCATCCCCACCAACTTGTAGGACCCAGAGAAGCACAAGATCTGCCTGTACGAGGTCGGAGAGTTCAAGGGTCGTAAGATGGAGATCATGGACGATGACGTCCCCAGCCTGTTTTCTTATGGTTTCACCGACAGAGTGGGCAGCATCATGGTCAGCTGTGGAACGTGAGTGTTGAGGCAAACTGTTTTTCCTTCTCCTTCTCTGTACCGTCCACTGAGCCATACGCCAGTTAGCTTAGCTTAGCAAGAAGACTGACTGCCAGTACATATACAACATGTTCTACAGAGGATTATGTGCTGGATGTAGTGACTTCCTGGTGTCCTGCTATCACTGTGAGGTCACCAGGCACCCTGTAAAGATCCCTGTTTTTTCCCACACTTTTGGGAAAAAGTTTTCGACTGGCTGTAGCTATATATTTAGCTTAGAGAGTTGACAGTGATATCGATCTTCTCATCAAACTCTGCAAGAAAGCAAATAAGTATGTTTCTAAAAACTATTCCTTTAAACATTAAGACCTGCCTCTATTTTTGTTTGTGTCTGACTACGGAACTGTAACTCTGTTATTTCAAATCCTTTCTCGACTTGCCAGCTCCCAATTTTCAGATCATACATTTTTCAACAGTGCCGGCTACAAACATTACACCCAGTTTTTGTACCAGCTCCATGTATTGCTGGAGACAGTTTCCACATCTGTGTCGTCACTCTCGAACTAGGAGAAACGTCAGCATAACCACTAACTATCTGAGTGCTTTTCTGGGAGCGAGTTCCGCAATTTAAGCTTTTTTCATCAGCGGCTACCCGAGGGTGTTGTGAACGTCAGCAGCTCAGTGTCGGTGTTTGTGCTCTCAGAGGTGTGGCAAGCAGCAGACACTGTTTCTGAAATGCTGTGATTTCTTCATTTGTAGCGCTCCCCGCAGGAAGGCAAACTGCTTTTTGGTTTTGCACCTGACAGCATGACAAACAGATCGATGTCTTTATTTGTTAGATGTTTATCCTCCCTGATTTGTCTACATCTGTGTTTCTAGCATCTTTCTCTTCCATTTTACTTGCAACCTAGTTTTTTCTTTCCTCAAATCAATATTTCTCTGGATTTTCCCTGTTCAATCGTGCACCTTTTTCCTCATCACTTTCTGTATTCCTGCAACCCTCGCAACTCATCCCCACATTGTAAAATGTAACTTCTCTTTCCTCCCCCTCCACTTCCTCTGACTCTCCCCAGCTGGGTGGGTTACCAGTTCCCTGGATACCGTGGCAGCCAGTACCTGCTGGAGAAGGGCGAATACAGGCATTTCAATGAGTACGGCGCCCGCTGCCCCCAGATGCAGTCCATGAGGCGCATCCGTGACATGCAGTGGCACCCACATGGCTGCTACACCATGTCCTCCAAGTGAAACACAGCGAGGGCGAAGAAGAGAGGGATCGGAGGAGAGACAGAGGCCGAGGGCGGGCACAGAGAAGGAGGGGGAGGCGGAGGAGGGAGGGCGAAAAAGGAGAGGAGGAGGGAGAGGATGTAATATTCCCTCCTCTGTCCCAAACATCTCTTGCCGGTCTGAGTGAGGGATGGAGGGAATACAGTGGGTTGTTATTTTTAGTTGTTGGAACATTGTAATCTAGTAACCACTGAAAAGTTATTCAAAGTAAAGGAGGAGATAATATCATGGACCATTAAGACTGTATTGGATAATAAACCATTTATGTTCTCCCTCTCGCACCGTCTCTGTTTGACAGCTCCCTTCTCCCCACTTCCTTCTCTCTCCTCCCCTCCCTCCCTCCCTCCCCCTCACGCGCTTCTCTTCCACATCCCACCAACGTCAGCCCTCGCTCAGCCCATTAGAGCCCGGCTGAAGTGGGTACAAGTGCGGATTTGTGTGTGTTTTGAGTAGTGGGCGAGTTGAGACGGAAGAAAGCCACAACAAGAAAACTGGTGGTAAATCCTCTGTACTCTGATCCTGGCGACCACAGCGACCCTAAACCCCAATAAAGCATCTCACATCCTACAGCACTCAAAATGACGTCTTATTTAACAGGTGTGGTTGTGAGATATATGTAACAAATGCAGGACAATGAGAAAAATTTGACAATGGCCAGACACATAACTGTCAACCAGTCGGTGAACAAAATGAAAAGGAGAGAAAATATTGAACTTATATTCATCAGGTGGCTCGAAACACAGCTCCAAACGAACGCTATCGTTGCTCTGTATCCGATGGATGTGGAAATACTAAATGGTCACCTGTTTCTTAATAAGTTTGTAAAATCAACTTAAAGAGATAATATGTCAATGTTGTGTTTATGGCTCGTGTCTGCTGCCCCCGTGTGGCCAAAAAATCTGTTATCATGTGACTTCACCGATTTTACACATCACAGTCCTTTTACAGGTGTTGGGGAGTACTACTGCATACGCGTAAATGACCTCAAGTGATGTCAGTTGAGTCACTGTGGGCCGGGTCTGAAGACTACAAGATTCTGTTAGTGTGGAGTTAGGAAGAAGTGAGCTCACGAGACCTCTGTAGCCCGCTCCTCAGTACTAGTGTAACACACCCAGATCTCTGACTGAGCTGTGTGTGTGAGTTGCATTTTGGGTAATGTAGGCACCAAGGTTTGGCCATGAAGAAAAATGCATATAATAAAGAAATATATTGTTTTAAGCATTTTGTTCATACTGGAGATGAAAAGAGGATGATCCACATTGACACTCACCACAAATATTATAGAAACTATTATAGCATACCATCAAAATACAGAAAAAATATTTTCTTGATCAGGACGTCCTCACGTTTGACTGAGCCCGTGGGCTTTCCAACAAGAATTGTTAATAACAGTCACTTCAGAGTTTCCAGTTTCAGGGCCTCTTAAATCTTGGGCATTAGAAATCCATCCACGCCAAAATGAGCAGTTAGGGGTTCAGTGTAACTCAATCAACTGGAGTTGCACATTAGATTTAGGTTGCTTTGTTATAGGAAAATATACAGGAGTTTGACTTCTGGCTACAAAACATGCCAGTTGTTTTTTCATCGAACCTCTGTCATCCTCTTCTGTAAGATGCAAAGTGCACTTTTATTGACTTACTTCACACACTTCAAACGAAGAATCGACCGGCTCACTGGATTTGTTATTGTTTGTGCACATCTTGAGGTAATTTGCGATTTCTTCCCCAGTCCTCTCACAGTGTGATCACTCAACATAATACGTGCCGCACAGACACAGATTAGATTTGTACTGATTTGTACAATTTGGACCAACATTGTTGATGTGTGAAAGAAGAAAGCACCCCGTCCTCTTTACAGCACTCTGAAGCTTTCATGCATTATCTATCTCACCAAAGAGAATATTGATGCTCGGTCTGGTCTGCAAACGTCAGCACCGAAATGGACTTTACCACAGTTCAGCATCCACACTTCCTTTTGATGAAATATGATAAATTGTGAAACGCTTACTTCTTCTCCTAAGGCTTATCAAGTATTCAGAATACATCATTCATGATGTAGTCTGCACATCCTCTGTGTGCGGTGTGGTTTATCCACAATGTGATGTCAGTGATGGTTAGACTTTTATAGAACAGGGCTTTTAAATAGCTGGGAGTGCACGCAAATACAATGAGACAAGTTTCAGTAAACTGCATTAGAGTATTATTTAATATCACCGAAAAGACTGACTTTGTCCTTTCAGTTGTTTGTTTTTTTTGCTGACCAAACCATAAACTTTCAATTTAAATACAACAACAGATGTACAGACTTATCAGCTCTGCAAAGGGGGTTAAAGCTCGTACTGGGTGATGCTTCACTACACAGAATCCCAATATCCAGTGCTAATGCAGGAAGCGGTTTGATGCGGTCTAGTTATCACATTGGTTTACAATTACCATGAGGTTGTGTGTATGTCCCTCACAGCACCGTGTATTGTTAAAACAGACACCAAAATAGAAATAGCTTTCATTTAATAGAAGTCTGGCAGTTTGGCAAAATACTGTGTGTCCTGTAATGATACAAAACACAGCGAGTTCTCACAGCACAAACACCTGGACAAAATATTGCCCTTTTGAAGCCTTCAGTGGTCAGTTGTGGTTGGTTATGTGCCAGACACGTGCCCCCTCCCCCACGCCCACTGCACCTGGCAAGGCTTGAGCCTCAGATTGATGAGTTTCAGAAGACAATTTACACAGTCTGACTCTGGTATGTCTGGTTATTTTTTCTTTTATACTTTAGTTATTTTGGGTATAATAACTTTAATCTGTCCCAGTCAGTTCCAAGCTAACAAAAACTTGTATAAACCAGGCAGATTGTTTGTTGGGCAGAGCTGCAGAGGGCTGAGATTTGAGAGATGTGGACGTTGCACAGGTTAACCCGTGTATAATCTGTATCGAAGTTTATATGCATCTTTGTGGAAGTGTAATTTCCACATAACAGGGCTTTCACGCCAAAAGCAGAGGGTCGATGTTACGTAGAGCATGGCCATTATCTCCAACGAGAACGCAGTAGTGACATGCACTCAGCTGATTTCATGCAGCCAAGTTCAACTAGTTCAAACTTTGACCCCAAATATATATATATATATATATATATATGTATATATATATCTATGATACCGTAGATTTTTAAAATTATGATTGTTTAATTCCATTGTAGATCATTATGTGCTGCTCTCATTTTGTTTTTAACAAACCATTACTATGAAACTGCAGTAAGTCTTCTTTGATCCTGTAGGCAGAATTATTCAGATAAAGAGGGGACGCTGCCCTTACTACTCAATCTATATCTTTGTAAACCTGCTTTGTATTACTTGGTTTATCTCCCTTACATAAGTGTAATTACTGACAATGCCATTTCTTCTTTCAGGGAACTCCCTGAACGAGTTTGTTACTCCAGCGGATTATCGAGGTGGGGAGATGTTTTGAACACTTCTAAGGCTTTCCTGGCCGAGTCATCAGCTTAAAATACCAGCAACTGTCTTGAAAGAAATCAGACTCACTGATTGAAAAGTCAAAGGTATAAGTCTGTCTACATAAAGACTGTAGGAGGGAGGTTGACTACAACTTTGAAAAAGCTTCACAGTAAAAAAAAGGAAAAGCATTCAAACACACACAAATTCAGTTGCATGCGCCTCTAAAGGCAGGTTGAATCTTGAGTTAATGTTTTATAGACCCCTGTTAATAATTAATAGCTTTTTCATTTCAGTTCACTCTCTGATTCTGGGTCAGTGATCACCAGTGTTTCATCCTAGTTGCAAAGACAAAGCCTTCTGAATTAGATCTTTATATATGTAGTATAATTATAGTATTCTTAAATTAATTTGTGCCGCCATGAGGAGGGACATGAAGTTTCAAATGTGGCTCCTCCCCCTTTGAGACGCTCCTCAGCCGGCCAATTGATTGGCAGGTGTGGGTCATTCAATAATAGGAACGAATTGCCTCTCAGTAATCACATGAATGAATGTTGCACAATGAAAGGAGACCTCCCAGATACAGTGGATACAGCTGCAGCACGCAGTCGTCACCACACTAACATGTAGGTGGAGAGAGCAACAGAAATAGCAGAACCAATAGGAAGAGGTCTCCCAGCTGAGAAAAAGACATTATGACAGTTAAAGAGAAATGACTTATGACCTCATTGCATCCCAATGCTTGTTATAGACAAGTTCCATTATAGCTGCACAGCAAATAGCTCTTCACATCACATCTTTTTTTTTTTTTGGCCAATAACCCAAATCCAAGCAACTTTAGCAATAGTTATTTTTGTACCCGGGGCAAGAGGTTTATTTTAATATGTGATGATGCACCTTTTCAGCACTTTGCCTGTTTTTTTTATACCTCCTTCCTAAAACACGTCTGTGTCTGCCTCTGAAACTATGGCAAAACCCCAATTCTATCAGTCCTACTCCAGAAATAAACTCTCAATTCAGCGCTTACCTATTCCTCCCTTCAAACTAGGGAAGGAAAGGAGCACTTCACCTGTCACACTGACACCCAGTTTAGTTCAGTCTATAAATACATTGCGATAAGACACCTACAAGGTGCTATGAGCCTTCCTCACTATGTAGTTAAATATGGATTGGAGGAGTATTGACGTCAGACTGACATGCATGCACACACATGAAAATACACACCGCACACACACACACACAGGCATTAATATGTGAGCAGACTCGAGCACAAGCCGGCACACTCACGCACACATACACACACATACAGGCACACATGCGGCTACACTCATTTCCAGCCCTGCTTCTGATGTCATTCTGTGAATTGGGACTGTCTCAGCAACAGGGCATTATGGGATAGCTTATAAGAGCATAATGAATCCTTAAGGTACAATGCTGCTAAATAATGGACACACACACACACACACACACACACACATATCCACCTAATCTCCACCTTTTCATTTCCAATTCCAGCGCCACACTTCTCACTCTATCTGGTGATTTAACAGCTCTGACAAGCTGATTGGCTGCTCAGACAGGTGGTCATTCAGACTTATCTAATTCATTAGCAGCTGTTGTGAAGTGTGCGCTCGCACTTTCTTTGTCCCCCGTCACGCTTCTTCTTTCTGAGGGGTGAGGTCTCTCAGGTACTAATCTTAGTGGGCAGAATAAATAGGTTTCATGTAGCAACAAAACTTTACAATTTCTGTAGATGAGAGGACGTACAACAGCTCGCTCACAGTGGAAGCCTGTCGGGACGCTAATTTAATTGGAAGTAATGTGAGGAGGATGTCTTCAATCTAAAAGGCTGTCAAGTGGACTTTAATGAGATCATCAGAACTGCAGGCTCATCTGATCCCACTATGGAAGACCAAAACTGACTCTTTGAGAAATAAATAAATATAAAAGTGAATAAATGAATAAAATAAAATATATAAATAAAGAATAAAAAAAAAGTAAAGTTTTATTTGTATCTTGTATCTTGTATATCTAGTCATCTCAAAATGAATTAAAAAAGATTTTAACACCATATTAATTTGTAAAATGATATTTCCTATGCTGCGATGCTTTTACAATTTTGCTTTGATTTAGTCACTAAAATCACTCTAAACAGTGCCTACGTGAGTCATTTGAATCGCCTTTATTTACTATGTGTGCTCACAGCAAATTCTGAAACCAAGCGTCTACAACGGATCAAGCCACGCCCACTAGGAAAATCAAATACTAAATTAAAATACATTCTGCAAATTGAAAACATCCATTTATTTATAATTCCACTGGTAAATGTTAGTAAATAGTATTTTAAATTATATTTCATTTATTTATTTTAACATCTATTTTATTCATTTGTTCATTTTTTTCATTTTTTTATCTGTCATTTTATTTTAACATGTATTCATTTGGTGTATTTTTCATTCATTTCTTTGTCAGTAAGTCATGTTTGGTCCTCCATACTTCAGACTGAAGTCATTTTCTTCCATCCCACCAACTGTAACTGTTTATCCGCAAGCTTAATGAGTTTAGTCAGAATTACAGGCAGATAAAATTAAATCACGAGGCAGATGATTCTCTGTGTTTATTGCTTTCAGTGTTACAGATTTTTGCCAACAATCAAATGTGTCATCATTACTAATTTTACTTCAATATTTGAATAATACAGTCCTACGTGAAGTCTTACTAATGATTACAGTTGGCAATAATTTGAATGCTGGCATTATTACGTGCAGGGATTGTGATGTATACTTTTGAAAACAGCTTGTACACGTATGTTGAGTAGGAGTGTACTGACAATTTTAGTCTCATTGTCCTATTATGAGTAATGTTAACTCACTTTTGTAAGTTGGAGGGAGAAGGGGAACATGTTGGACCCAATGGAGGAAAAACTTTCTCTTTCCTCTGTGCTATATGATTTGGTAGAGCTACTGTCTGATCTGTTCTGCAGCCACACAAATGAACTGCACAAATTAATTTGCACATATTTGCACTCCTTTTTACATGCACACACACGCATGCACGCACGCACGCACACACACACACGCGCACACACATGCAAATACACACGAGCGCATAAATACTTCAACCTGACAGTTGGTGTGCGTCATGCAGTGTTGATTCTCATTCAGTGCCTCTATGAAAAGTCTCAGGCTGACTGTTGAGTGATGTAAGATTGATATGTAACTCCTCTTCTTTCTGCTCAGACAAACGAGTGGGTGTGTTGAGCCTTCAGGAAGATAGATGGGGTAGAGAGGGAAGAAGTGGGAATAATACAACATTGATTATGTTTTTAGTTGACATGGTTTACACCACAGCAGGGCATTAAAAATGTTACTGGCAGGTATTTCAGCAACGTGTGACAAGTTTTAGGAAGTCTACCTGAGTTATGTGTAGAAAGAGGGATGATTACATCTCTGCCTCTCTCTCTCAATTTGACTCAGCCTTTAACTCAGTCTTCCTACCTCCTTTTCTCCCTAACAAGACCCCCTGTGTCTGCCTGTGTTTTCCTCTCTCATATCCTCTCTCTGTCTCTCTCTGTCTCTCTGACTGCAGCCCAGGCCTTTTCCCTCTTTGGTTTGCTGTGTCCGTATTACGTGCCCATCTGCGTCACACATGAGGCATGCCTGAGGGTTAAAAATAAAAGATGAAAGGGGAACAGACGGATGCAAGGAGAGAGGAGAGGGGGACTGATGACTAGGGGTGAGGATATGGAGGGAGGGAGGAGGGAATAAATAGTATTAATAGTTACGAACATTAATAGTTGTTTATGCATGTATTTGTTCTCCAGTCCATCGCCTGTAGATGTAGTGCCACTGAGGCATCAAAGGGACTGAATTCTGTCTGTGTCTGTGTCAGTGGTTGACAAAGATTCTAATGAACCTATCCTGAGTGATCAGAGATAATGGGCAGTATCCACAATAACCACCACATTTAAGTGTGTATCCTGTAAAAGTGTGTGTCTGCTGCCACATGTTTCTATCTTCACGAGGGCCAAATTGATTCTTCTATTTATTGAACTTCTCTTTTTCCTCCTTGTTCTGTCACTTTCCATGTGTATAACCAAGCACAACACCATGAGGAGAGACTGTCAGAAAATGTGTTTATCATGTCTCGCTCATCTCATCCCTTCGAAACAGGACCACAAGATCAGATAATAAAGCAGGACCCACTTCAAGACCCTTGCCTTGTTGTTAATGTGGACTTTAGAGATGCATATTCCCAAACAGAATTTCAGTTAAATGCAAACCACTTGATTTTGTTTTAAGGGGCTGTGTTTAGTTGTAGGGGCCCTGGGGCAGTTTACCCACTTTGCCCTGTTGGTAATCCAGGCTTGTGTATAAACTAGTTTCTTTCAAGCATACCCCTTTAGGCTTATCTTCAGGGATCGGAGCTGTTTTTGGAGCTGACTTTGTTAGCTTCCTTTCAGTAAAGTTACCAGCCACTAACATATCCTGTCTCACAGCCTGGATATGAATGCCTGTGTTTATATTTGGCAGTTTGGGTAATGTACAAGGTTGGTGTTGAGCTTTCGGATGACAGTGCTGTCAAAGACAAAAGCTAAAGTAACTGCAAGTTGCTGCTGTGTCTGTACATGTGGAGGTGGCACTTTTACCTGCACTCTTACTGTAGGTGTAGTTGTGTAAAAAGCCCAAAATGAAGGGTTGCACCATCTAGTACTTATATTCTGTCTGTTTATAATATGTTAACGCAAATAAAAGATTACAAATGTATATTCAGTAGATGGCATGTGTATTTTAGGGATGGAAAACTGTTGAAATCTGTTCAAAACACTATGGGTTGAGCAGTATTGAGTGTTACTTTTTCAATAACAAGTACTGTAAGTGATTGCAGTTTATGTAATTTACTATTTACATTAGAGGTACAAATTATATCAGAACTCTTTGACATGTTGGAGTTGGCTTGTTCGCTGGCTTAGTGGGAGTTTTTTATGGTTTGGTCTCCGTGTGCTCAGTGGAGTAGCTGCTGCGGAACATGTTAGCGTGGCGTAGGGGCTGGAGGCGATTAGAAATACGACTTCCGGTAACTCCAAAGTTGTCTGGTTTACATGTTGTGTCTTCTTGACCGGCTTGCTAATGTTAGCTATATGGATGTGCCTCTTGCGCACTTGTTAGCGTTGACATTTCTTACAAAATTTAAAAAAATCTGTATTTCATGGGTTGAAATTGGCTCAAAGATTTTGCAATTGTTGTGCAATGTTATTGTGAGGGTTTGTTTTGTATTTCGTTTTTAAGATGTCTTCTTCTAAGTTAAAAGTGGTGTCCCACGCTGTTCAGTGCTAAACCCCTGCTTTTTATATTTCATAATGACTGGAAGAGGATATAATGGTGATTATACTGATTTTAAAGATAGTTTTTTTGTATTTTGACCTCCCTGCGGTTTCTATTGGAAGCTGAGTTGAGAAATTCCTCTCCTTGGTCTCATGACGTCACATCTCTGACGTGTCTCTGCACCTGCAACTTAATATATACTGCCTGCTACTCACATACGGATTGAGGTTAAATGTGTTGTATGTTAAATGTGTGGGTGGCTGTCTGTTGGTCTTCCTGCCTTTTCTCTTCTTTTTCTCCTGACCACGGTCTTCATAGTTTTTCTCCCATTAGTTTTTCCCACTTTCACAAGCCTGTTAGATCTTCTGTTCCTACATTCTGCTGTGTTGTTTGTACTGGTTACCTTTGTTGTTTCCTTTTAGTTCAAAGCAATTCATCGCTCTATTAACCCACACAATCATTCTGCTCCAAAGGAGGCCAATACTAAACCAGGAGCACGTTGTTTCCTCCTCACTGTAATACCACCTAACTGTGTGCTTTTGTTCCATGAGCAGTTGTTGCATAATTGATTTGGTGAACAGTCATTTTAAAAGGCCGGTTTAATTAAATGTAATTCAAAGAGACAAAGCAAAAAAGACAGTGCCCTGAAGTAGGAAAGAGAAAAGTTTCATGAAACAAAAAAACAAGACCATACGCCCGGAGTAAAGTGTTGATAAAAAAAGATTTGTACGGATGTATGACACATATACACACAACACGACAAGCGCAGAGAGGAAAGAGTGTATGGAAGGCCAGTTGGACCAAAATGTCTAGTTCGATGTTTGTTTTAAACATCTTAAGATGTTTGGACCTTTAGGCTTCCATAGTATCAACATACCCACCGCTTTTTGACGAAGGGGCTGCGTCTGTATACCTACGTCGTGGTCATGTGGGCTCTTAATATTGGGTATGTTTGTTTGGATAAGCCCCTATATCAAAAAGGGGTGGGTATGTTGATGCCAACCAATATCATGGAAGACGTCCAAATTTTACGTCTTAAAACAAACATTGAACTAGACATTTTGGTCCGATTGACCTTCCATAGTTATCATTTGGAGGGGATTATGCCGTGAAGGAAATCGGTGTGACACATGACAAAATATGAAAAATAATAAATCTGTGAACTAGAGTTGATCTCACGTTGATCTCATGTATGTGTTCACTGCGTGATAAGACAGGCACTATATCCTTTGCTCCAAGATAATTTTGAGAAGGTGTTGCTCGAAATTTCTCTGTGAGGCTGCAGCAGCAGCACGTCCTTGGACAAAGTCAGAGTTTCTGTGGGACTCTTTCAACCTTTTCTACATGTTTTAGATGTTCTTTTCAAATATTTATTTTACAAAGACTTACTTACTGTACTGAACTGGAAAAAGCCAAATTAGCCTTAAAAGACGACACATTGTTAGGGATTGGAAAGAAAAATTACATAAACATTAAGAGGTGAACTGAAAGTCCATGGGGAAATGTATATGGTCTACCTTGCAAGAGTGTAAAGGTTTGTTTTGCTCATTTATTTATTTTTTATTTACTTTTTTCTTGTTAATGTGAAATTAGTGGACTTTCTATCTTTTCCTTTACAATTTAATACAATTCTATATAATATACAGTACCAGTCAAAAGTTTGGACACATATTGAGTGATTGGTGAATAGGAACTTTTGAGTGGTACTGTATATAGTGTTGACTGAGACTCCTGTGATACAGCTCAAACGGTACAGACAGACCATATTGTCTGCATCTTCCAGCCATCTGCAGCTCCATATTATTTACTTTCTGTTCAGAATAGAATTGCACAAAGTAATGCCGCCTCTCTCTCTTTTTGTCAACATTGTTGAGGATGCAGTTGTTTTGCTAGAATAAACTTTTTGGGAATTGTCAGTGGACAAATCCAAACGGGGTTTAGGTGCTTATGTTGAGTGTGAGCAGCCGTGGCCGGACATTTGATCTGTACAGTGTGGGAATAAAAGTTGCATGCTCTGGCCGTGCAGAAAGGCAGATTAAAAGGTGCAGTGTGAGTTAACACAGCATACGAGATCAATAACAACACGCAGCTGATGCCCAGCACAACTGTGTTAAGGTGCCCTGTGGAGTTATCTTGTAAACAAACAAAAGTTATATTTTCATTTGGTGTTACTCATTGAAACGCATTGTGTGTATCCTTAAGGACTGACAAGCGTGTGGAGTGCACTTCTTTCCTCACTCAACTTTTGCAAGATGATTTAAAAACATATTTCAAACGGTTTGTTGCAAAATTTGGTTGCATTTTTATCCATGCTTGCTGGAGTCTTTTAGTCTTCTTCTACAGTTCCTTTATCGGCATGTTGCTGCATTTCTGTGCATGTAGCTGCCACCAACTGTCAGTAGAATAGAGTGAGGCCGGCAGCACAAATGTGCGTGTTCATGATGCAAATAAAACTGGGGCTCATAAAAACATTGCTGCATAGTGCTACTAGTGGTTTCCTTTAATATAAAAACATCTTGACCTTGAATATATCATTATTTTTATGCCTTTGATGGACAGTGACGGCAAAGATGCAGGGGAGAAATAGAAAGATAGGATTCAAACCAAGGACGTTGTGACATCATCATTGCAACAGGCCGACCCTTCGGCGCTACAACAGACCCAGCTGCACACCACATCACTCACCATCCAACAACTCACAATGATGTGAGTGTGGAAACGGTACAAACAATGTAGAGCACAGGAGCACCAAAAACAATGCAGAATAATAGAACGAATACACAAGTTTCCTAACACGCCTATGTGCTGTATCTGGTCTTGTCACTTGCTCAATGAAAGGCATGAAGACGGTCGTTACACTGAAACATGGCTATTGAATAAATATGCCAGCGCTGCCATTATGTAGAATATATTCAGAATTTCTTTTTATTGATTCTGATGATGTCTGCACATCTGCTTATTGTGTCATGCTTTTACGAGCAAACTTGTTTTTAATTGTTTAATTATTAATATATTATCAAGTATATATCAATCATCAATACACACACACACACACACACACACACACACACACACACACACACACACACACACACACACACACACACACACACACTTCCAGCCTTTCACAAACACATATGTGTATGTCTTCTGCTATTTTCTTGATTTTATGAATTGTAGCTTTTTCTTTTTTAATCTCATTATTACTCTACGCCTTGGTAACATTGTTTTGTTACATTCATGCCAATAAAGCGTATTGAATGGAATCGAATTGGACCGAGAGAGAGTGGAGCAAAAGCTTTTATGTTCATGGTAATCTGGAGAACAGTGAGTGGACACTGAGCAGAGCAGCTCGGAAGAGAAATGGAGCCAGCGAGGGAGGGAGGGAGGAAGACAGTATTGATCTGAACACATGCAATCACATATGACAGAGTGTTATACAATTGTTCTGCTGGTGATGAAAGAGGAGGAGAGGAAGCTGCACTGACCAAAGAAAGCAGAGTGAGCGCAGCCTTTACAGAAGAAAGTATCATTTTATAAAACCTGCACAATCCGGGACGGAGACCAGCATTTATGAGGTTCATGATGGTAACATCTGGACTTGAATTGCTTACACTTTGGTTATAAAACTGTCTGTATTACATATACGAAGACATCCTAACTAAGACCCAAACAATGACACGTGTGTAATCTGAGGTACAGAATAATACACCTGCTAGATGCAGCAAGGCTGGATTACTGGGTAAAGTGGGAGTGGACCCACCAGTGGTGTAAGATAGTTACGACGGGCCCCATTGCACACTTATTACTAGTTATGAAGCACACAAACCAGACTGCATTCATATATTTGACAATATGTTGGATTGTATAGTCGAATTAGAAACTTGAAAATTACTTGAAAAATGAAAACCATTTTCAATTTAGTGTGAGTTCTTCTCTGAACACACGCGTATTTCTGGGCCTGCTCTCAACCAGCACGTTGTTGGAGGGGCCAGTACAACCACTGCCTGCACCTTCAGGGGGCCTGTAGGCTCCAATTTAAACTAAATTAGATTGTGGTTATTGCAGGTTTGTTTGGTAACACTGTACAGTATAGTTCACAAAATTACAACATAGACGGAAACATTTAAGGTACCTTTACAGTTCCCTGTGGAGGTTTTGGTTGCTAGTAGCAACGGAGCACCGTTTTTACATGTGGGTTCCCATTTAGTTTGGTTTAGCACACACACAAGGCTGCGACAGATATTTCAGTTTCCTGCTGTTCTGCTATATGACAGCTGCAGCAGCTGGCAGACTACAATCATGGAGGCAAACAATGCACACACTTTAAATAATCTTCACAAACGTTCGACAGGTGACTGGAGCTCTGGCGTTGTCTGTATTATCAATCGATCACACTTTATTTGTATGGCACCTTTCACACAGGTTAGCGCAGTTCAAAGTGCTTCACAGATGATGACATAAGACAGCAAGTGTAGACCAGAAAAACAACAAAAAAACTATTTTAGAATTTGAAACCACCAGAAAATAACAAGGATGATGTTATGTTATAAAATAGATTTAAAGGCTATATTAATAAAAACAATAATAAATACAAACGTTAAATAATAGCTAGACTAAAAATGTAATAAAATAGATAAAAAAGACAAAAAGAATAGGTTTTTATCACACAAGTGCATTAATGCTTTTGAGTAAAATAAAGTAAATAATGTCTACTATACATTTTTTATCAAAAACCAGGCTGAAGAGAGAGATCAATCTCTATCTGTCATATTAACAGGAGGTATTCCCAGTATGAACAGTGCTGGATCTAAAGTAAAGTTAATACACCCAACCTGTAAAATCTGAACACTCTTCCAGAAATCCAGGAGCTTTGGGCAATCCCAAAATATATGTGCGTATATATATATATTTATATTTATATATATATATGCCCCCCAACAAAACACCACCCCTCCAACATAGTTAAGATGTTTTGCTGCATTTTGAAGTGATAAAGCATAAAAATGTTGCATTTCACCTTCCAATCACTCAAATTTTCCCATTTTTCTTTCACTTCCATATTGTTACCGTTATATTCACGGTCTAGTGCTTTATACATGTTTTTTCATACAAGCCACTGTAAATGGCATTAACAGCTGCTCTAGTTTGGGTGGTATTTTAAAAATGCTTTAAAAAAATCCTTATGCTTCTGAAGGTAATGTCTTAGTTTTATATTTATAAAAGTCATGGGCTGGTGGATTCAACTCCTGTGCAAGTTGTTCTTGTTTAAACATTTAAACATTTAAATTATAAAAAACAAACAAACAAAAAAACAAACAAACAAACAATTGATTAGGTTACATTCTAAATAGTTCTATGTACTAAGTGTACATGTTTGTTTTAATTTGATTAACATAAAATCTGGAGAATGTTCCAGCATATACAAATTCAGAGTACAATGATGCTGCCATGACTCATCCACTTTCTGACTAACCCCTCCCTCCAGAGCCACACAAGATATTATACAACTGTTTTCTCAGAGTGAGATCGACTCCTCGTACTGAGTTTCCTGTGTTAAATTGGCGGAGTGCCCCTTTAGAGACAACAGCACATACACCATGTGCAGAAAATGAAAAGAATGTGGGTGTCAAGTACAATATTTAAGAAATACAAATATACATCTACTTTATAACAAAATGTATTCTGATTAGCTTATGGTGATAAAGTTTATCTTGTAGAATGATTAGAAACATTTTAAACTTTAAAGTGTATGAAAATATAATATAATAATGTTGCAAATGTAATATAAGCAAAAATAATCACACAAAAGTGATGACGTCCTCCCTAAATGGCCGTCTAGCATTTTAGAAACTCGACAACTTGGCGCCTTTATAAGAAGAAACTAATTATATGTCGCTCCAGTAGCCATTGTGCTGCAGCCCGTGTGCCAGTGTGTGGAAAGAAAGCAGCAGTATATGGATAAGAGGAAGTGGTGACGCCAAGGGACAGAACGAATGAAAGACACTGGTGAAAGAAGGGAGGGAGCGTTGGAAGACAAAGAGAAAAGCGATGTAGGAGAGGGGAGGTGAGCAAGACGCTGAAGAATAGCTCGAGCGTCTTTGTCTCTGACAATTGGACAAACGCTGAAAGATGTTGTTGCCTCTTTGAGTGCGTGTGTGAGAGATCGACGGGCTGCGCCAGTGAGCAAACTGTTAGATAGTTTCCTACAAAACAATGCGACAAGTTGAGTCACCTTCCACAAGTACATGTGCCGGCTTTCTTTGTGTCGCTGTTCATGTGCGTGACACTACTCTGTCTTGTGCTGTTCTTCTCAGAGCTGTGTCTGTCTGTGTCTTCAAGTGTCTGTGTCTGCATCAGACTTTTACTTCATCAACACCGCACTCTCTATTGTAACCATCAGGAGGCGCGCGTGCTCGCTCTCCTGTCTTTCTTTTACCTCCTAATTAGTGTCGCCCAGTGGGACGCAAACATGCCGAGTGTACAAGTTACACAGTCTTGTGTGTTCGCTAATGAGGTGAACCATGTCACTGGCACGCTCCTGTACCGACTGTCCTAATTAAATCAATAACATTTCAGGATGTTAATAAAGAGAAGCAAATAAAGGATTTTTAGGCCGGCGTGAATTATGCAAAAGGGAGCTGCAGTTCAATAACGGGAAGATATTAACTATATTTAATATCTTAATCGCAGGCCAGAGAGCAGAGGGATGTGTGTTGTTACCTTGGCAACAGACACACCTCTACTACAGTATCCCATCACCCTCACTAACATCCACTCCGACCTTCTGTCAGCGTTGCAGAGTTGACATCACGCAGGACAGAATTGTGCAGCCACACCTGTGGCAATGAATCCAGGAGGCTAATTTAGCCATCAGCTTATTTCAGGGTGCCTAACACTGTAGAGAGCAAGATAACAGCACGCTGTGCTCGTCGGTGCAGTGACGCACTCCGCCGTTGGTAACTAGCACTGGATCACAGCCGGGCAGAGAGTGAATAAAGCGAGCTAGAGCAGGATGCAGACGGAGGGACAGATAAAGACAGACGTGCAGATGGACAGAGAGACTGGGCTGGCAGATGTGCCGGAGTGGGTGCGGGCCGGGGAAGCCTCACTTTGTTCCTGTGTGGGGATTACACAAACACGACGTAGCAATCATCACACTCACTGAGGAGACAGTGCCTACACGGTCCCGCAAACCTGCTGTGTGGGTGTCTGGCACAACACTGATTGACTGACACTCCGTGGTGGCATTTAGACAAAGTTGTGCCTCAGCAGGCAGGCATGCAAACACAACGTGTATACACACACAACACACACACACACACATACACACTTACACAGCAGGTACTGTGGGTGTGTGTGAATGGGGAGGCCTGTGAGGTGTTGGTCCCGGATGGCCAGTGGGCACTAACGCTCGTCCACAAGTCCAGAAAAGGACAAAGCAGGAGGTTTGAGGGAATGACAATAACACACACACACACACACACACACACACACACACACACACACCTACACACACACAAACACACACCGTGCAATGGTTCCCCTCAATTACTCATTTGTTTATCATTGCCTGTGGCTCAGTTGGCTTTGTGCAGAATGAATGTGTTCGGTATACATGTTGATGTGTGTGCGTGTGTGCAGCCATGCATGCGCCCTTCTTGTGACTATTTCTTCCCTCAAATACACATCTGTTGAGCCGCCCGTGTGTTACTATGAATATTTTTTTAAATAAAAATAAAATAAATTGAATTGAATAGGTGAGCTTCTGTTGTCTACCTCCTCATGGCTCTTGGTCTGAACAGCAAACTACATTTATTTTCAATGTCCGACATACAAAAAAAAAAAGAGCTGCAATTATTCTCCAAGGTTGACTCTGACACATTCTAGTGCTGCTCGTACGGCTGGAACCTCACAACGGTCACTGTGGATGCCATACAAGTGGCTTTTATAATGCTCTTAAGAAATTATAAGGTTACATATATTTACACGGCTCTTTATAACTCATTCTACAGATCTTTACGCAAGCATTTCCTAAAGGACTTTACAGATACAGAGCCTACTAGATCAAGCTAATCAATGATCAATGAAAGCAAAATTGAGTCATACATTAAGCAAAATGAAACAGGATAGCAAACAAGTACAAAATAAACATTTTGCAGAGAGCCTGAAAGCTGACGGCATCTTGAAAGACTGCAGAAGACTCTTGAACAAATGAGTCTCTTATTCTCAGAGCTTTGGCTTTATTTCTCCATCCAGTTAAGTAAACTGTGTTGTGTGTATGTGGTTCCTCGTAGTATTTTAGAACTTTGCATTGCTTTAATCTCTTTAAGTATGTTGTTTTTCTATTTATTTAGGGAAATGCTGGCTACTAGTCTTTACTCCTCTGCTACTGACAGACCAGTTTTTTTTTATAGAACAATATATAGACGTTCACAGTGATCAGAAACACCGAAATGCAATCCAACTAAATATTCCTGCAAATAATAGAAATGTAGCTGTTTGTATATTGACTCCATTGGAAGCTTTAAAGTGTTCTTGTACTGAACTGAGCACAAGACAAGAGTATGAAAACTTCTGTTATCTCAGGGCACTCTGTGGCTGTTATCTGGCGCTATCTAAATAACAAATAACATATTTTTACGTGTTTCTATTATTTTGTCCACCCACCTTATTTACATTAATGAATGTGAACTTCTATTGGGAATAACTAACAAGTGCCACACCACAAACTAGGCCTCAAATCTAAATGGACATCACTTCAGTGTCAACACTACTGATAGTTTTTAATGACAGGGCTGTTGTTTGGACTGGATTACAATATACAGGGGGTTCTATTGTTATAGTTCTTAATACAGTCTAGCAAAGTAGTAAACGACATCTTTAAATTACATTTGATTTGATGAATAAAAAGGGAACCGACAGTTGTATTTATCACGCTGTATCATTGTCACAATCGATGCTATCTTGTTATCTTACAGCTGGTGGTCAAACACAAGCAGTGACAGCTTGAGGCGCAGACACACAGCAAAACAGACTTGAAGTGGCATGCATATGAAGGCATCTGTTGTGTTTTTGCTGTCTCTCTGGGTTCACTACTAGCCCATTCCCTCCATTAAGCAGCTAATTAACAAGACCACTTAAGAATAATATCAAGAATATTTATGCAAAACAGGGAAATAAGCCATATGAACTGAGAGGAATTACATTTGACAAGTCCAGTTCACATCTACATGAACATATCGGGTTTAAAGGAAGGCAAATGCTCGTAAATAGTAATAAAGCACAGTCTATCTGACCACGCTTGCCTTGTTTAGCCAATTAATGCCATTTCATATCTCCATCATCATTAGAAATATGTCAGGAGTTATTATTAATCCAAACAGAATGACTAGGGCATGTCGTAGGTAACCTCCACAACAAATACTACTCAATCGGTTGTTTGGAGTGACTCTTTCCTGGCACTGACTTCTCCCTTTCGGTTGAATCACACTTCGGGGGCATCCTCCTTTCCTAAGAACCAACACAGCTCCTTTTCTGTCTGGTCGAAGCGCGCCGGAAACATACCATAGCGGTCTCTTAGAGAGCCAGCCAGGAAGCGAGCCGCGCGCTCTTCTCCTACCCGTCCTCCCCTCCTCCACAGAGCCCAGTCATTGCCGGGCCCCGTGCCTTGGGGGGGGGGGGGGGGGGGGGGGGGGGGGGGGGGGGGGGGGGGGGGGGGGGGG
>JAVQJD010041111.1:0-49320 GCA_036023655.1 Nannoperca australis
TTCTAACCTTGTCAATGTCTTGACTCTATTTTCTATTCATTTCACAACGTATGGTGGTGAATAAGTGTGACTTTTCATGGAAAACACAAAATTGTTTGGGTGACCCCAAACTTTTGAAAAGGTAGTGTATGTATGTATGTATGTATGTATGTATGTATGTATGTATGTATGTATGTATGTATGTATGTATGTATGTATGTATGTATGTATGTATGTATGTATGTATGTATGTATGTGTAAGAAAGAGGAAGGTGTCTTACCAAGTGAGCTGTAGCTCCTCTCTGGTCGGATGTAGCCCACCATGACAACACTGAGCACCTCCCCATAAAAGTCCTCTTTGAATGTGTGAATCACATGGGTCTCCTACAACCAAGAGCACGGCAGCTGTCAAACGCAATTTACTGCATTTTTCTTGTTGTGTTATATAAGAATGGCGTACATTGAGATCTGCTTCTGCATCTGACATTAAAAGAAGAAATGTGTCTCTCTAATAACGGAAGAAAAAGATTAAAACTAAACTTTAATGTTTGTATTTTTCATCAAAGTATCTAAATTAAATATTGATTAATCATCATTGCTATGCTTGATGCCAATTTCTGCAATTGTGGTTTAACAGTGAGGACATGACAAGGACTTTCCCGGCTCACTATGATTGACTGGACACAAAGAATTCTATTCTCTATATTTTGTGGGGTTTTCCCGCAACATGGTTCGGATGAACGTAGCCTTTCGCCTCATGTTGCCACGCTTAAATAATGTTGAGGAGTTCCCAAGAGGCATAACAATTTAAACCCATTTAATTTAATTAGTAGACATATTTCTCTCTGTGTTTGACTCCAGAGGGAAAGTACAGAAAATGTTTTGAAAAGACAAATTCAGTGCGACACCCAGACCCCGGTCGATGTTCGCACCAAAATATTGTCTTAAAGTGAGTAAAGTCAACAAACACAATCATTTGATTGTTTAAACGTAAAGAGTCTGATTTGTACGACATGCAATACAGGATCTTTGACATTTTTTATCTACTACAATAGGAAACCTTTACAAAGTGTTTGATATTCCTGAAAACCAAGAAACCTCGTCTCTCCCAGCACTATATTTTACTGGGAAAAGAAATGCAGTAAAATATCTTCACAGTAAAATAAAGTATGAAACGAGACCACGACACTGACAATGAATCAGTGCTTTTAACCACTCGCCCCCCATCATTTATAGTTCAACTAATGCATATATTCATTACGGACAAGATGTGTGAAGCCTTGTTTAGCATAACCTCAATGAACAGTTATGTTTCTCCCCCCCCAACACAGATATTTTTACCCACTGTAGGAAATGTGATTTCCTGCCAGAGTTGTGGAGGTAGATGTGGGCTTGTGACCATAACATTTCTTTCAAACCCTGGACCGTCAAAGACTATCTAACATTTTAGAACCAGATTTGCGACGCGCGCGCTTTCGTTCCGACTAAAACACCGAGAGGTTTGCAACGGATGCAACAATTTCTTGTACTGACCATGGACTTCTTGGTGTTTTTGTAATAAGGGTTCCAGCCAATGCTCATCACCATTTTGTAGACGTCGCCGTTTCCAACGCAGGCCCAGCCATAGTAGATCCCTGTGCTGATATCTGCTGGAAGAGTGTCCACCACCGAGTCGGGGAAGTTGGCTGAAGATGGCGGAGAGAAAGACAGGAACAGAAAGAGGTCAGCATCTAAGGTCGCCCGGAAAACTGCTCCTCCTGAGATTAGTGTCTTGCTCAGGGGAACTTTTATTTATTTATTTTAAACCAGAGACCAATATCTGCTTAGAGAACCCTTTTAACTGGTTGCTAAGATAACCAATCCACAATATGTTCTACCGTATTGTTGGAATTATGTAACAGTACCCAGTGTTTGGTTTAGGCAAACATTTTGATGCATGGTTAGACACAAATGCCCTCTGTAGAAGCTTAGATTATTTGCTTAAAAATTGATTGATGTTCTTTATATTCAATGAATGTCTGTGTTTTGGGATGAATCAAGCTACCCGTCTCTGTTTAAAAGAAATCTTCATTAAGTCTATTTCATATCCCTGTGCATCATTTGCATTTCCTCAGTAGATTCGGTGTCAGGTGATTCACTTATTCAGCATTCATTTACATTTTTTTTTTCGTCCGTTCACTTCTGATTAAGATGTGACGTTACTACACATTTCTGGAAACATCCATCATTACACAATAGCCATTACTTCGGCAAATGACAGCGCTTTCATCACCCGTCAACCCAACAGGCATTTTCTAACACTCGTTGCGTAAAAAGGTGTCGTTATCGCCGATTTGCAGGGCGAGAAGGTAAGTAAACATCTGGGGACAGAAACGAGAGAGACTGAACAGTAATCACCTGAGACGGGCTGGCGGACTTTTGTCTAACGTTTACTCTGAGTCCCATTCAGACTTACCTAACGTGTTCTACGTAAACTCGGTTACAGGTTACGGAGTAACACGTACAGATTAAAGGCGATCACGATTAACTCACCTGTGGGAATGCCCAGTTCTTTGCTTCCTCTCCCGAAGCCTCGGATGACCTCTCCCCGGCAGAAATACGGCAGGTTCTTCATGACTAGTTTTCCGAAACACAGCTGGCTATCGGATGGACGCTACAGAATGACCTCGAACGACACAAGGAAGTCGGACTGGCTAATCAACCGGCACTGTTGTGTTGGCTAGCGCCGCTTTGACAGCTAGCAAAACTGAAATCGTAGCCCTGTAGAGTTCAAAGTCCCGTCCTTGGGTTTTTAACACTAACTTCAGCTGTCCGACTAGCTTCTCGGTTCACTGAACGGCGATGGTAAAAGTTCACCAGCTATGCTAGCTGAGCTAACTACTGTTAGCTTCGTCAGAGGCACCGTGTAACTTAAACGGTTTTATCCAAATGTATTGGTTCTACAGTACTCTGGTGAGGACAGTCCCGGTTGCACTCAGGTCCACTCGCGTGAGAACGAAGCCCTTGGTGCTCGCAGAGAGCCGGTTATTACATGTGCTGCACACATCTGCGCCCCAACACGGCTGCTGACGTCACTGACCGCGTGACCAGCGCGGGCCGGCAGAAGGTCCCACGGTGCCTTCAGGTCTCGTAGGAAACATAGCAATTGCAAATGAAAATACGTCGCCCTTGAACGGTGGGAAACAATGGCAAGTTCTACTTAAGCCAAAATAAACTGTCGTTACATAATACTGCTTAGCATCTTGCAAACGTGACTGTGCTCCCTTATGTCTGTTCCCGGCTTGTTTTTTTTTTCTGACAACATTCGTCGTCCTGATCCGTACAGGCTTTTCCTCGCGTTGAGTCGAGTGTTAGTCGGGGTGGGAGGATCGATCCAAATATCGATAATATCGATATCAACGTTGATACCTGTATTGGATCGATACTAGCGTGATGGGATCGATACTTTTAATTCCGTTTTTCTCCCCTACTTTCAGTACTTCCTACTTTTTCATCAAGGCATGTCTGAGTACAAACGTTGCTCCTTTGACATCGTTCATGCGGGCTTTGCTCTACTGTGTTTTGGTGTCATGCCGTCACGTGACTGGTGGACTGCATTCAGTCACAGAATAGTTCTCTAAAATAATTTAAGTTTGAAAACATTTGTTCTTTAATCATTTTGTGCACCTTTTTGTTTATTTAAAAAAATATGTATGATGTTCAATGCAGTGTTCACAGTTACAGTTCATTACTGTGAACTGTACAAAATATGTTTTTGTCTAAAAACTTATGTCCTGGGTTTTAACATGCACATGTTTAAGTAGTTAACAGTGGAAGTCACAGAAATAATTTAGTGGTCATAAAAATGTTTCCAGATTTAGAATACTCACTATTCATTCACCTCATAAATCATGGTTTTAGAAGTAAAAAGTATCGATATAGGTATCGGGATATTAGGCTTGGTATTACTTGGTAACGGATCGGAGGGAGAAATAGTGGCATGGCACATTCCTATTACCCAGATCATACACACGTAAATGGTTAAACCTGTGGATAAACAAAGCCTGCCTTAACTGTCAGGCGTTTGATGGTTCCTTTGGCGTTTGAATCAAACCACAAGAGGGCGACATGAGGACTATCCTTTCCCAAGCTCCCAATGGCCCGGACAGACTGGGTACTTGCAAATAAAATAATATATATACAGCATATTGCTGATTTTGAAAACGCTAATTCAATCTGGCATTACAGCTCTGTATAAAGTCATCCACATTACAGCACCAAGGAATAGGCAAACAAGTGGATTAAATGCTAAAGGATGTTTTTCTTTCTCCATAAAATGATTTTACCACATCAGATGATTGATTCAGGCAAGGCCCACAAAAAACCCAGAAAACCTTAACTTAACCCTTATGCCCTCCTCGGGCATTTTTATAATTTTTTTTGCAACTCTTTGGGGACTTGGTGATAATTTTGGCTGTGTTACAGCTTTTGGCATGATTTTTTGCAATGTCCAATGTCTTTTACTCTTTTATACTCTCTTGATGCATTTTGCATCCTCTGGACACCCTCATGGCCAAAAATGTACAAGACAAATACACTGATATTAATTTTTTTCATAAATCACTTAATCAACTTCAACCTTGCTCAAAACTACCAAACATTCAATCAGTTTCGGGATTTTAACCCTTTAAATGCCACTTTAGTTATTTGAAGTTATAATGATATTTCAAAGATTAGCAAAAAACAAACACAAACAAACCCCCTGGTTGTCACACGGCTCCATAATATAACTGGCAAAAATACAAGAATTTCATGCATCGGCCTACAATGGGAAAATGGTTGAATATGGTGGAATACAGTAAAAATGTCAAATATCACTACTTTTCTTCAAAATGACATGCTAACATTACAGAATGCATGGTTTAATACTGTAATGGCAGTGAGATTTTAAAAAAATGGTTTTAATGGAAGCCAATGAGTCATTTTTGACCACGAAGGTGTCCAGAGGGAGTATCTGACACTACATAAAAACTACTAATGCAATCAAATCAATTTTGTTGCTGATCTTTTACATATCCAAGACTCTAATTACCAGCAAAGCCCCATCCTCCTACTACTTATTATATGGAAAATAATTCATTTATTGTCTTTTTTATGACAAATAATGAAATAATTAAACTGGTATTTAAAGGGTTAAAATCCTGAAAATTAGTTTTTTAGTTTTGAGCAAGTCTGAAGTTGTTTAAGTGATTTATGAAAAAAAAGCAGAAAAAAATATTGATGTATGAGGATTTAATAGCAGGTTTTGTGTGCGTGTACATTTTTGCCACAAAGGTGTCCAAAGGGTAGTAAATTTGAGGAGGGCATAAAGGTTAAAATTTCACTATAGAGTTTTGGAGTATGTGTGGTGAATGATCCTGTGGTTAATGACCTTGTGGTTAGTCACCTGACTTCATAATCTTGCGTTATGAGTTTGTCTAACAGAAATCAGGGTGTGAGTTTGACTTCATAGAGAGTATGAGGCACAGTCGTTATGTCAATAAAACAAACCTTCCATATTGTTGCATATAGAAGTCTAGGTGCTGAAGTATAATGTGCACAACCTTTGGAAATATGTACCAGTGTAGCAATTATGATGGTCCCCACCTTATATTCATACTGTGCATTCACACATAAAGTTCCTTATCACTCTGTCCATAACTTCACTGATAAAGGTCTACAATCTCAGTGTCTTCCAGAAACTCACAATTCCCCTGAAACGCCTCATTGTGCTTAGGTCCAATAAGGAAGTTGCTTACAGTAAATTGTGACACATCTTATGTACATATACATATGTTCTTCTTCTGAAAAGAAACCCATCACGAACAATGCTTTATATCAGTTTTTATTGACTTCTTCAAACCGTCCTGGGCCTGGCACAGATATAGATCAGAACAGAATGAAATGCAACAAAATCTGACAGAAAGCGGCATTCATTAAGTGTAGCCTACAGTATTAACGTGTCTGACTGTACTGTACTGAACGTCCTGTTGTTTAAGAGTATATTCGTGTTTGAAGACCTGTGTGATGTCCCCACTGCACTGTATTAAAGCGCAATGAGAGGCTTCAGCAAAGTGGTTATTTGTCAAAACTTAAAATGCTGTGATGCTGTTAAATAATGGCATAGTTATCATGATTTACATACGTCATTTAAAATAATTGTCTCCATAAATGTCATAGAATTAGGGTGAAAGTAAAAAATTGATTAATGTATGTGGTCTCAAGATAAAACCCCTCCAGATGTGTCAAGGTGGCAGGATTAGCATGAAGAACCCATCTGGTTAAACAACTTGGCTTTCAGAATAATGGCGTGGAACTGTTCTTAGTGGTACACTCCTTCATGCTGGCTAGATAAGTGAATGCTTCAGTCCCTGGAAAACAGCACTGCGGTAATTTTAACAGATCCTGTACATATTTGCACATGAAACAGTAATAGACAAGGTCTGAAATGAACTCCACCTCTCAGGAGGGTTATTACATTTCGAACATTAGTGATTATAGATTCACAGTTTAACCAGAGCAGTATTATGTAACCTGTGTCAACAAAGATTGGGCATCAATTACCATTTGTATATAACAGTGGACAGCTTTTATTGTTTCTGAAGATATTGTACTCATACAATATAAATATAGCAACTGGCACTGATTTATAGTACACAGTATAATAATAGTGTTATCTTTCCAAGCATGGTTTGTCCTTGTGCCAGATGTATTGTTCATGTATTTTCAGAAGAAATACTGCATACCATTGCACACAGATCAACTTAACTTTAAAGACCATTAGAATGAAAGGTAAGTGTTACAGATTTCCACACTGAAATACACGTTTTTTTACTCTTTGTTCAAATAACCCATGCCAATCTAGGCTTAGGTTTTACTTTGAAAAATGCTTACAGGAAGTCCTCTGCATTTTTACATCTGAATAGACCAGAGCAAACGCTCCCAACAGGTTATTAAAAGAAGAATGAGACGAGATGAAGAGAGAAGACTCAAAGCTGATATGCTGCTTGTAAAGTCACAGGTAGGAAGCATTTTCATGTTCTGTTGTTTAGGTGAACCAAATTTTTAAATTACTTGTATTTAATGTTTTTGCCTAAATAATGCAACTTTCATTAAAACACCTCAAGTATTTACTTTGACTCACTTACAAATGTTTGTTGTTGGTTATTTTAAGGCATTGCACAATAAATTTTGTTCTCTTATTACAAATAGTATATTGTATGCTAACGCTGTAATTTGAACATTTATATTATATTCATATTTAGGGGAAAATAGCATTATGCTTGTGAAATAATCAAGTGAATAGAGAATAGTAAATGGAAGTTTTCTTGGTTTCTTAATCAAACATCCAGAAATGTAGACTACCTTTTGTAGCAATTGCATTTTACTAGATTGTGTCCTAATTTATTACCTAACTTCACATTTTGAAAAGGAGTACATTGGATTTGGTTTCTTCACCATGTGAAGAGAATTTGTAGGGGAAGATAGATTAAGTCAAGTATGTTCACAGGTGGCTTTTTTTTTTTTCCCTTGAGGAAAGAAATGTATTGTACCAGGAGGAATGACTCCAGCCAGCTATGTGCAGCCGTGCACCAAGATGATTCACTGATTCTAATTTTAAAAATGGTGTATGTCAGTGTGAAAAAAAGCAAAGCTCATTAAATGAACTGCCCACACCAAAACGCCCCACTATCAATGCATTTTTAATTAAATTCCTAGAAAGTTAACTCATTATTTTTTACTCTTGTTTCTTTCTCATGTTTCTGAATCTAGACAACAGAATTCAGTGTCAGACTGTACTGTTTCACTTTTGAATTGTGTGGTATAATGATTATTACAGCCTCCTCTTGAGGCACTGCTTTAGACTCATAGGATTGTTTTGTTCCCCGTCTATATATAATTTGACATATTATTTGATATCTTATTTTGACTGTATATACTGGGACGGTGTGGACGAAATTGAAATTGAAATTTTATTGTAAAACAAATCTGACCTTGATGGAGAGTCGAGGGTTTATTGTCCATGTTAAAGCTTATCCTTCAGAGGAAATGTTATCTGTTTCCTTTATTAGCAGTCGCATGGACCACGGCACAAGGAAACAGGTTTTTTAGTTCGAACGTTTACAAAATAAGAATAATGTGAGGGAGTGTGAAACCTTAAACCTTCACTTGTATGACTGGTATTGCCATGGTCACCACACACTTCCCCCCTTCAGACACACTTTGATGAATTTATTGTCAGCCCGGCAGACTGGAGTCCAGGACTCTCGTTTTGTTTGAGGTGCTCCTCCCAGGCGGTGCTGTAAATGACAATGTTGCAAAGTCTGACACACTGCACAGTATCTGATCCCGAAGCCCCTGGAACATTGCAGAGGCACCGTGCAGTCCAAAGGACAGGACTGGGAATTGGAACAAACCATATGGTGCCCGGTGTTGGTGTCGGCTTTCTAGAGCATTGAGTGCCAATAGCCTTTGCAGAGATCTGTGGTGGTTAGATACTTGGCCTTTCTCAGGTTCTCGATCAGGTCATCAATCCATGGACTAGGATATGAATCGAATTGTGAAATGTCACTACAAAAACATATGCTGCCATCCTTCTTTGGACGACTAGGTTGCACCATTCACTTTTTGATAGTTCAATGATCCCCAGAGACAGCATTGGGTTGACTTCCTCCTTCAGCAAGATCAGCAGACCTTCACGTATTTCACGTGTAACTTTCACAGAATATCCCTCTTTAACACAATATCATGTTTGACATGGTTTGTCCTACCAGGATTTTTCTGATATAGAATATAGAATAGAATTACATAAAGTTCTCACCTGGAGTTGCTTTTCTTCACTGAGGTGGTTGAGATTCAGGTCCAGGGAAGCAGCAAGTATTGCTCCTCCACTTCTTCATTCTCTGGATCGCTCCTGATCAGTAATACCTCTGCTTTCTTATTGGGTCTCTCCACCCACTGCTTAAGTAGGTTCACATGCAGCACCCTACTGGAGTGAGGCCTACCTAGTTGGTCAAGTTTTCTGCTGGACCTTAACGGGTCCTTGCCATTTTGCCAGTAGCTTTCTATCATCACTGGGGAGAAAAATGAGCACCTTTTAGCCTTTGTCGGGCTGACCGATCATACCAAGCCTTTTGATGCTGCTGCGCCTCCACCATGTGGGATGGGGCAAGCTCGCTCATCCTTTCCAGTTATACTTGCATCTGGACAATATAAGAGATGATGGTGAAGTGACCAATCTTAAGAGATTCAATGCCTCCCTTGGTTTCCTTCCCCAAATTGTCAAAAGTTAGATCGATTCGAGCGAGCAGAACTCAACTTCGAGAGCAGAGTGACGTTGAGAGAGTGTGTATGCTCTCCAGCGCTCACCAACCTGAAACTGTCTTGGTGATGGCTGCTTTGTGCACAGGCTGCTTAGTTCTATACACGCAGCATTCTTTGCCTCTCCCTGTGTTTTGTTTCTCACTGGCAGCTGCCTGTACAACTTGTTGTGTGTGAGGGCTTATACTGTGCGGGTGGCGGTTAATATCTGCATGTGTAAAAATGTTATTTGCTTGTGAGCATGTGTTATTTTGCGCTTATGACATAAATCTGACGTCATATGATCCCACCACTCCCACCATATGTTGTGCAGTAAAGGCACAAGGAAACACAGGTTTTAAAGTTCAAAAAGTTGGGTGTATTTTCCCAAAATGAAGATTCGTCAGTGAGCAGGTTAGGTTCACATCATATGTTAACTGACCCAGACTTAAAGTGATCTTCATTTCTGGAACCGAAAACTCAGAGTTTCCCTCATCTCAGGGTACACAAACTCAGAGTTTTTACAAACCCGCTTTCTGGAATATACCCCTGAATTAACAGAGTTATAGAGCCCTTAAAATAGGTCAACTAAACACAACTCCACTGAAAAATCTCCCCTGAGTTAATCTCCCCTGCCAGACTGACACCTGATGGCAACACACACAGTATGTACTGGCTGATCAAACCAATAAACACACGCAGGGGAGGACAACGTAAACCATCATTTAAACTCAACAAAAAGAAGCCCTGGCTGTCAGAGCTCTTGGTATGGCCCTTGGCTTGGGCCTCTGCATAAAACCATCCACCTTCTGCCCCATAATTGTTCCAGGAATTAGAACTCAGCCGCCAGATAACTCAAAGGCAAAGAGAAATTAATTAATACAACTTAATTAAACCAACAGCAATATGACAAACAATATAAACTAAATGTGTATGCTTCATCAAGTGCATTGTAAAGGTGCTAAAAATTCTAAACCTAACAAATGTGATTGTGTTTTATGTAAGTGTTTGCAAATTAAAGTAACTGAACATGATGCGGGTGAGTGTGAAACCTTAAACCTTCAATTGTCTGGCACACAAAGTAAACACCTGCTGACCAGAAGTTGCTGTGTCCTAGAAACAAAAGTCTTATGAAATGGTCTATACTTATCTATAAAAGGATGAAACATCTGAAGCATTCTAATAAGCCAACAAACAAATGAATACAAATTGTGAAGGTCCAGTAGTATTTTGGAGTCCACTGTTTATTTTATTATAATTGTTCATAATAGTTTGCAAATATTAAACAAAGACTGAAAAATAGGGAAAATTGATAAATAAAAAAAACTAATAATGAAATAAAATAAAAAACAAATATGCAAAGGTGAAAATAATGTAAAATAAAAGACAGACAGATATACAATACGTTAAAGTTGCATTATGACTTTATATAACAAACATTAATTTTAGTCTATAGGTATTTTTTCCATTTCATACACTGTCTTTAAATAGCTTGAAGCCTCTACTTCATTATACATTTCAAACTAAGATATTCAGCAACAGTAAATAATCCTCAGGGAACACTCCCAGTACTGCAATTTTTGGGTCCATGTGTAGGAAAACCTTCTAAATATTATTCATGAAAAGAAAATCTTCCCATTCATTTTCCTTCATTTTCCACCACGATCAATGTAATTCTTAATACAAACAGGATGGTTCATGCACGTGTGTCTTTGTTTTATGGTTACACTTGGACATCATATATGTGGGTAGGGAACAGATTCTTATTACTTTTTTTATCTGGTTATCGGGGGCAAGACGGCCGGTGAAGCTGCCAGTTTCACATCCTTATACCCGAAATAAAATAAAAAGAATAAATTCAAAATCAAACTTTTTTTCATAAGCAACACACAAAAACTAAATAAAAATCAGCACTGTTAATTGATTCATGTTTTACTTTAGTCAAGTAGTTTAACTTTTACCAAACATTAAGTACAGTTTTAGATAGTTTGCCTAGTTTGCCGTGTATTTCTTTTTTTTGTTGTGCTCATATTTTCAATAACGGTGTCATTTTTGATTGCTTGTCCTTTATTAAGACTAGGATTGACTAAGAGAATTTCTAGTCAAACAATGTCAACAATATCTACACAATTATATGTACTTAGCTTCATGGTCGCCTTTGAATTTTATACTTTGCAATCGTATGTTTGGCTAATGAATAGATGTGTTTCACCTCTCTGTCTTGTTTCCAGGGACAATCAAATATGGAGTGACTTATCTGCCCCATCAACATTGAGAAAAAGACTTATCTACACGCTTTTACAATGACTTATGAAACATAATTTATGGCCATGCTGTAAACCACAGAATGTAGAAAAACTAATAAATCACAGACTCTGCCAGAGGTCAAAGTCTCCATCAGACATGTTTAGCTTAGAAAACAGCTCAGTAATGCATCTACCAAGTTTATTATAATGATTCAGGTAGACCTTAATCATATTTTTTTTATAGACAAACAAAAATAAATCTGACACTGTGAAAGAAATATAAAAGTCTAAGTGCAGCTGAACTCACACTATAAAAACATCTTAGCTGAGGTCCTCCTCTCAAAAAATGAGGCTACTGAAACGAAGGCGGCAGCTACTGTTGCTGACGCTCACTGTTGTACTGGGATCACTATGGATACTTCTGATACTGAGTCACCCCAAAACACGCTGGGATCCTACCTACAGTCTCTGGTACAGCTGGTTGGAGTATACAGATGCTGATGGCAGCCCAGAGAAAGTGTGTAACTGTTCAGCAATCCTGCGGGGAGAGAGGGAGGCACTGGAGCACGCCAAATTACTGACCATCACTAAAGACTTCCACAAGAGTGTTCAGATGCCTGATGAGTATTATATTAATGCAACCAGAGACTGCAGGTGTGTTGCTTTAAACTACAGGTTTCAGTAATTGTTTAACTCTAAGCCATTATTTAAATGTACTGAATTTAACAAAGATTCATTTCATTGTTGTTTTAAATCAATATTGTGTATTTTCAGGAAATTCAAGTTAAGCAGGAAATACTTAACATTTGCATTAAGCCAGGAAGAAGAGGACTTCCCTCTGGCTTACTCTATGGTGGTGCATCACAAGGTATGCACATTCTAAATCCCGAATTTAAATTCAAACAAACTTTAAAAACAGTGTAGTAGGAGTCTAAACAATTCACTTTAATCATTAATTAAAGGGGCACTCTACCGAATTTACACAAGTTCAGTTTTAATGTCACAATGAGCAAACTGGGAGTGTGGAGTTTGAAAGAAGTAGAACCCATTCTAGGACTAAAAGTCAGGATATCTCGGCCTGAGCTGAGTTTTTACTATTTTTTAATTCGTCTCGTGAGTCCCTTGTGAAACTTTATAGAAGAATAGGACTAAAGGAGTGCTGGAGTGCCATTTTAAATAAAGTAAATACATGTAACAGTGGGTATAAAATCATACACAAAAAGGTTTGAATTCATTATTTTCCCATATATATTATAGGTGCAGAACTTTGAGCGACTGCTGAGAGCCATCTATGCCCCTCAAAATATTTATTGCATCCACGTGGACAAAAAATCAGAGGCCTCAGTCTTCTCTGCCATCAAGGCCATTACTTCCTGTTTCCCAAATATCTTCATGGTCAGCCAGCCTGTGAGTGTGGTTTATTCTGCCTGGCCACGCGTCCAGGCTGACCTTAACTGTATGGCTGATCTCTATAATGCCAGCACAAAATGGAAATACTTAATCAACCTTTGTGGCCAGGATTTCCCTCTGAAAACCAACTTGGAGATTGTAAGGAAACTGCGTTCATTGAAGGGTGGTAACAGCTTGGAGTCAGAAAAATTGCCTGGAGAAAAGAAGTGGAGGGTGTCAAATTCTTACCAGATAGTTGATGGGCAAATAAAGGTACCTCTTGGAGATTTTTATAATGTTACATGGCTAAATTGATTATCTTTGCCATTGCAAAAGCTTTATGTTGAGATTGACCATAATGATTTCATCATTCCAACTGTCTCAGAAAGCAGGAAAGACAAAGGCGCCGTCTCCATTCAACCTTCCCATTCTGTCAGGAAACGCCTACATTGTGGTCAACCGAGGCTACATTCGCAGCGTGTTGGAGGACAACAGAGTACTGGCACTGATCGAGTGGGCCAAAGATACCTTCAGTCCTGATGAGTTTCTCTGGGCAACCATTCAACGAATCCCAGGTGTCCCTGGCTCAACGCGGCCCAACCCCAAATACGACGTGACAGACATCAATGCGATTGCACGGCTGGTGAAGTGGCAGTGGCATGAGGGGTCACAGGACTCACTGGTGGCAGTGTACCCACAATGTCAAGGCAACCATGTCAGAGGAATATGCGTGTATGGTGTTGGAGATCTGCAGTGGATGCTTGAGCAGCATCACCTCTTTGCCAATAAGTTTGACACAGACACAGATCCCATTGCTGTCTACTGCCTGGAGAAGTATCTGAGACAAAAGGCCCTGGCTGAGATACATTAGATGTATTAGAGATTTTTCTGGCAACCGATAATGAGCCAAAGCAACATTTTACTGTCATAGAATTGCTAACTTCAGAAGCTTTTTTATTTATCTGTTGCGATAGATAAAAAAACACTGCATCTTATTGGATGGTAGTTTTTTGGATGTGCATGTATGTAAAATACCGGGAACAAATACAGGGAACACCTGCAGTAAAACCCACTGCAGTGTGCAAGAGAACAGTGACTTGAGAGATGATATATATTTTTCAGTAAACCAATGATCCCAAACATAAAGCCAGGCCTACAGGGGAATGATTCAGAACAACATTAAAGTGAGTACCTTTTGTTGAGGAGGAACACATCTTTATTGACGTAAAACATTTTACATATTTTACAACATTTAATACCTTGCAAGCCACAAACAAATGTAAACAAATATAAGAAATGGCTAATTAAAGCAGACACACTCAACGTGCACAGTAGCACTCTCTTTACTGTACCTTTCTAACCATCAATCAACATGTAGAATTTCAATCAACATGTAGAATTTCTTCATCCACAACACACTCCCCAATAATCTCTCTCATTCTCACACACACACAAAACCAAAATAAACCATGACTAAAATTACGATTCTGTATTTGGGTGAATAATCAGATCAGAGCAATCTCAAATTGTAGCAACTGAAAGCATGCAACACATTACTGCAGCTACTGAGAACTGCTATTTTTGCTACCTTTATGACATGTCGCAAGTATTTTCACAGTGATATACAGTGTTAATAGAATAGCCTACTGACAGCCTTTTAAAGATTGTATGAGTTGTTGAATGTGATGATAATATAGTCTAAAAACCCACTATGACTGGCTTGACCATTCTGTTTCATGCCATTACAAACAGGACAGGCTTGTACAGTACAATGATGGTTTTGTGTGGATCATAGTTTTGTAAACCTTGACTACCTAAAACAACTAAATAGAGTATCCCTTTACAGTGACAGAGCTACAGTACAGTAAGAACCCAACTGTGCAGGGAATACAAATGTTTATTTGTGAGCAGAGGGGCCATAATACAACTTCTCTTTGCTAGTATTTGGTTTTTAGGTGAAATAGTCATGAGCCTCGCTATGGCTTCAGAGAATCCACACTAGTATTATAGTATTGTACCATGGGTTACAAAAGGTACATATGGCAACTGACAGACTAGATTAGTACATCAATGTAACAAATCAAGTTAGTAATTCGTTCAAAGTAAATTACATTGGAATCAGAGCATTGTTCAAATTAAAGATGAAATCAAAGAACACAATCAAGTGCTGTGTAACGTACAGTAGTACAAGATAAAGCATCTTTCCTTCAGCACAGTGACAGTCTCTGCACAGAATTATGCTCAGAATCCTCAGGTAGGTACTATCTTCAATGAACAAGAAACTGCCTGACATTGTGTACCATGGCATCTTTGTTTCAAACCCATTTCTTGTTGTTGGTGTAACAACTGTGTGCCATACGCATCATGCTGGAGGCTGACATATATTCAGATATGCTGCGGTAGAGTACAGCGTAATGCAGGGTGAAGACAGGCAGCAGCCAGTTATCTTGTACCAGTCAAACAACAGAGTGCCCCTTCTTGTCGGCTCTGAGTGAGAGAGAAGATAAGAGAGAAAGAATTGTTGGGACAATGGGACTGACAATGAAAACTGAGTAGGTTGTAGGAAATGGCAGTCATAAAGTGCAAAAGCTAAACCCGGCCAGTTGCAATTTCACATATGTTTATGAAATACGCCTATTGACATTCGGGACGTGGAAAGCATAACCATTGTGTCCAATGAAATGCTAGCATTGAACTGTTTGGAAAACCCTCTGTGAGGCAGGCAGATCAGCATGGAGAGTTCAGTGAGCCATAACAGTCAAAATAGTGTATAGGTCCACTTCAGGAAAATTAGCCTTGAAATAAAGTCACAGCCTTTTACTGTCAATGTTATGTGAACTATACAGAAAACATGAGATGGTTTCCTATTGTTGAGTGCCTGTATGTGTGCATGTCTTGGCTAATAAGTACTTTATCACTGAGACCTAGGCAGGCTTAGAAGCAGTTAGTTGACTACATAAGGTAGTTGACTAGTCAGGATATTCTGTGATCAAAAGATGCAGAGCTAAAGAGAGATTTACTATTCACAGGGATTTATTACATGGCACATTACCACTGGACTAAGTAAAATTATTACTAAACAAATTTGGCACAGCAGTTATGTCTTAACTCTATCTCTGTCTCTTTATGCTGTTGGTGTTGGAGATCTGCAATGGATGCTTGAGCAGCATCACCTCTCTGCCAAGAAATTTGACACAGACACAGATCCCATTGCTGTCTACTGCCTGGAGAAGTATCTGAGACAAAAGGCCTGGCTGAGATACATTAGATTTATTGGAAACTTTCTGGCAACTGAGAATTAGTCAATGCAACATTTTACTGTCCTAGAATTGCTAACTCAGAGGGTTACTTCAGGTTACTGTTGCGACAGATAAATGAAACTATCTTCAAGGCATATTTAACATTATTTATATCTTTCATATTGTACTATTTGATTGGCCCAATACATCTTTTTCAGAGAACAAGCTTTTTCTGCTCATTGACTATTAGGCAATCATTTGCTCTTTTTTGTCTATGTTAAATTCACTCACTGACAAACAACAACGGCCTATTACTTACTTAGCTGCCGTGTCTTGCAATTCTGTATCCAGTCTGGTTTAGCATTGGGTTGGAGGGCAGAAAGCAAATGTTAGTGAGGGAGACAACGTGACAACGGAGGTAAACAAGTGACGGGGGAGCGACCATATTGTAAGTGCACATGCAATAGCTGGGGATTAGTAGCCTGTATCCACATTGCCAATAGAGGGTGAATGGGAGGAAAGGAAAACAAGCATTGGTGCTCTTATGCAGGTCAAAGGAGAAAGGCACAGATTCACTGCAATGCATAAACACCTTTTTACTGGGTACTGGGTCTAGGTCAATCTGTAGTTTTCAGACTCAATACATGCTTAGTGGCACAAGGCATAAAGACACAAAGGTACAAGACATGGCCCCTTGGATAATGGATAGTTAATTATTACATAGCTTAGATTTTCTTCATCATCTCATCTCCACTGTATTTCCACAAAAGCAACAGTGAGTGTGTGTTTGTGTGTGTCTTAGGGAGTCTGAGTAACAAACAGACCCCTCCCCTTTTACAATGTACCGTAGATTTGAAAAAAAAAATGGTTGAATAGGAAGTAATCCCATGTATCATATTGGACATGGTATTCTATGTTCCACAGAGACTGTCCTCACCAAAAAAAACAACAGCACTGGTCATTTGTTCTAATGTTTAAATTTTCCTGATGAGTGACCAGTAGTCGTGTACGTGACTGTCCTCTCAGTAGCAAAGTAGTGTGATGTTGTTAAAGCCTAAGTCTAAGTCAAGCCTAAGACATCAGAGTCCACAGTTTGTGTTCTATCGGCCAATGTTGTTTTCTTGTAGCCAAGACGGACGTCTTTCCTTAACCAACTAGTTTTAGTTTTCCTAAACTTGACCATACCGTCAAACCACTATGTGTAGGATTTAAATGTTTTACTTGAGTGCAATCTGGTGGTATCAGTAGCACCACAGACAACAATATACACTGCTACCTTGATGATTTTGTTTTAATATTTGGCAACCATTCTTACTGACAGAGAAATGTATGTTTTCCAGTTTGGAGTTGGTCACACTATGCATTACATCCAAATTCCTCAATTGCAAACCATCAGACCATTCTAGTTTTGTGAGTGAAGGTGTATATATCTGGTTGTACCAGTGCAAGCTGCCTCAGGATATTTATGTTCATTAGATTTCTATTGAAATGTCACAGATGAGAGGGGGAATGAACCAATTTAAAGGCCATTTAACAGACTGAGGGAAGTAAGAAAATCAATATCTGGTTCATTTTATGTTGGATAAGGACACAGCCAAAGGTCAATCAAAGGTTAGTCCTAGCATGAGAAAATATAGTAGCATTGAAGGATTTTTCAGGGACACTTCCACATAACCAACAGTACAGGCAGGTTAGGGGTATTACCTCATACATGCAAATTTGTGTATAGCCCTCTCCTTGTCATACCTTGGGGCAGAGTGAGAGATGTATAAGAATGCCTAATGTACTTGGAATAAATGTTTTCACTGTGTTTATTTCCCCTTCGTAAAAACAATTCAGTGCGTTTTTCTTGAGTAAGTCTGCAAAAAGAAATGTATTTCGCTTTGTGGTGTGATTACAGCAAGAATTACAATATTTGTTGCTGACCATGACCTTTAACACCTAGGAAAGCCAGACAAAACACACAAAAATATCTAAAGATTCTTGCAGATCAATCATGCAGGCAGCAACACGACATACCATATACTGTATATATTAGCTATACATATGTTGAGGATTTTTTTGTACATAACACCCTCTGGAAACAAAAGATTCTACTGTTGGTCTTAGCTTCTATAGACTTCACAAACAGGTATCATGGTCCACCTGTCACTCTATGCATACCATGATGGCAGGCTGTCACCTAAAATAAATGAAAAGGGCATGGTTTCTTGACAAACAAACAATTTTTGCATGAGGGTAAAATATCACTGTGAGGATAGTATTGTTTGCACCTTGTATGGCCCCCAAAAAGTAATGTGTAGATTCATGTCTTAAATATTAATACAGGCAGACTCACTTGACGATGCTGGGTGGAATGTGGACATACTCCATTGGGATGATTTCTCCAAGCTCCTGAAGACTATTTACATACTTGATCTTGCTGCTGAACTTGGAGCTGTAGAAAATAGAAATGTGTAAATGTGCATTCAAAGGAGTTGATTCAAATATTCTTACAGGTTAAGTTGACTCCTGGATCTCCTGGTCTTCTTGGAAATAGCTAGGGCCACGAAGGGTGTTGTATTTCAATTTGTGGTGATAGGTGTTAGGTGCCATTAGATCACTAACATAAGAGAGAATCTCTTTCCAATATGTACTGATAGCATAGATGTGGTTATCAGAAAATGATCTAAATGTTTAAGACATGTGACGTACATCCTGTGCTGATGTGTGTTCTACAGTTGAGAGTGTCGTCTAAATGTAAAGTGCAACAATGAGACCTTATGAAGGGTCTGGTGATTCCCAACAAAGTCCGTATGAACCAGGAAGGATGGACGATGATGAACATCTTAAGGTTTTTCTTCAGTCTGTAGGACAAGAGGAGAGGCAGAAGTGGTGTAAAATCATTGGCATTGACATTTAAAAGAAGATGTAAATATTTTGATTGTATCACTGACATTATTTACTGGCATTTTATTTGAATGTAAAATGTATACACTAGACAACATAAAGTGTCATTGAATATTCATACATAACAGTGTGAGAAAAGTATTGTTCCTGGTGTGTACACTACTTTCTGAAGAATCCCACAAAGCAATGGGTTGCATTTTGTCATCAGTGACGACTCAAAATAATGATTCATCAGAGGCAGAAATCTAAATATACTTCTCACTATGGAGCGAACTGCTGTTGTTGCTATTATTGTTACTACTGTACTACTGTATGTTCTCCTTCCTCCTGCTCTCTCCCCTGCCGCCCCCCCTTTCAACCCAACCGGTCGAGGCAGATGACCGGCCACCTAGAGCCTGGATCTGCTCGAGGTTTCTACCTGTTAAAAGGGAGTTTTTTCTTGCCGTTGTCGCCTAGTGCTGCTCATGGTGGGAACGTTGGGTCTTTGTGTGTGTGGAAGTTGGAATGATTTCTGACACAATTAATAATCAGTGACATCATTACAGTCAAATGGTACAACTGAGTGTAACAAAAAATAGGTTTGTTAGGTCCGCCCCCTACTGGCCTACCTATGAAACTGTTGATGAGTACAGATGAGGTCCAAAATAGAAAAACAATGATCAACCATGGGCTGAGTTGTATTCATTTCTTGAATCATAGTGACAATGAGCACTTTAATAAAATGTGTTGCAACGGGTCAGCTGATTTATTATTCACTTTCTCCATTCAAGGTTGCTTTTCATTTTTCTTTCTTTTTACTCAAACAAATGAATTTGAAATTCTTCTTTACAATCTGCTTTAGACATTTTGCATAATATGCCGGTGTAATATAATTACAACATATAATCTATGGGATATGTAATTAAAACGTTGGCCCCATGTAATAAGATCCCAGAGAACAAACAACATGAAAGAGAATAAAAGAACACTAATAATATTATTAGAGACACTGTCTGAAGTCAAGGGTGAAATGTGTTTTGTGAAAAAAGAAAGGCATGTCAATTGTGTGGTTTAATGTGGTGGGGTATGAGTTTTATACAATATTATACATCATAGTTGCTGCTCACTTTGTATATGTGAATATTACCTTCTGTCTATCATTTGGTAGCACTTTTTCATCCAGGTAAAGCCAGGCATCCTCCTTCTAGGTGTGGCGCCATTCAGGTAAACAATCATGTAATCTTCTGCCACCATTAGTTCCAAGGTACTTATTACATACCTACACACACACACACACACACACACACACACACACACACACACAATGGTATGAATGGTATACCATAATACACATAATTTATTGCGTAGTTTTGGGGCAGTTTTTCATGGTTTAGTTTTGGCCCCTTAGTCCCAATTAAGAAACGTTTTAATGCAGCACATCATTATTTTTTAAATAGAAGAGTGTGGAAACAGTTGGGGAATGCCCTTTACTGGTCCATAAAGAAATGGGTTTCATTGTTTGGTGTGGAGGAACTGTGTGAATCAACTAACTTGAACTCAACAACCCCATCTGACACCTTTGGGATGAATTGGACCACCGACAGAGCCAGGCCTAAATTGCCCAACATCCGTGGCTGACATCACTAGGGCTCTTGTAGCCTCACAAATGGGAGAAATTCCCACCAGCCTGGATATAAAACCTTTTTCAAATCCTTGCCAGAAGAGTGAAGGTTGTTATTGCAGCATATGGTTTTGGACTATCACAAATGGGTGTAATGTTCAGGTTTCCACATGACTTGTTAACATTTCATATATTTTTGATCATGTAGTGTGGCTTTGCTTACAGAAAAAGGTTTTCCATTACATAATTGTAATTGTCACAGTTGCTGTCCGGCAGGAAACATGCTGCAAACACGATGATGGCATTCTGTTCAGCGTAATAACCTGAAAATGCAAAACATAAACAAAAAGACACTCACAGTGGGTATCACTCAAAGTGCATATGCACTAACCGAGTGTTGTCCTTTCAAACTGAGGTGGCATGTTCGTCTTCAGTTTCCAAACAAGGACATTTTGAGATAAAACACGGAAACTTTCATTGCAGTAGTTTCTAACTACCTGGTTAGGAATTGATTAACAGTAAGTTCAGTGATTCTAATGCTTATTAAGGACTGTTAAGATCATACTTCTATAAACCACTTTTCTCCCTGTGTAGTTGCTTCTATAGTATTACAGGTTATCAAGAGAGTTGATCATCATTCAAATTCCATAAGCAGAATAGGAATTTGACCAGGCCCAGTCATGGTTCAACAATGTTAAGAATTGCTTAACCCTTGTGCTACCCTGTGGAGAAGACACTGGGTCAAGACAGTGGGCCACTGGGTAAATATGACCCGGCAAGGTAGCACAAGGGTTAATAAATTATTAAATACTCGACTAGACAAAAACAATTGGGTATTCTTCAACACTAATAAAGTGCTTGCCTTTAAAGAATAAGGTTCAAAGCATAAAATAATCAAGTAAATACATGATTCTACCAAACAAAGGGAAAACATGAATGGGAAGCATCAAGAGGGAGGGCCTCAGCAAAGTTCAAAATATCAAAGCTATGTAACATAGAGGAGAAATTGGTAGGCATTATTTTAAACATTTGTGTTTGTGTACCTCCATGAGAAATGACTCTTTTGTACAGCTCAATGCACTTCATATCAATGCGATGCTCCTGCTCGCCAATCACCACACTCCTCCACAGCCTACTATCCCTGCTCTCTTCAGCTGCTCTGCGTCCTGCGACAGCATCGCTTGATGCTGCTCCTGCATCCAGATTAGCCTCTTCTGAGTGTTCTGTTTGTGACATAAAGACAGCTGATATGAAAATTAAGTTTTACAAGACGACACAATGACAAATGTATATTTTTACTGAACTTTTTGTGGACAATATGCAGGATACAATATGAGCATGTTTGTTTCTCTACATGTCCTTCATGCACATTTAGACATGTTTAGTATTATATCTTCAGGTGTGTGTCTGACCTTGTTGGTTGTACTCCAGTAAGTCGGCCTCATCAGGTGTGTCCAGCTCATCTATGTTGACATCCAGGTCATCATCAGTATCCACCTCGTCCTCTGTGTCCAGGGCATCTTCTGACAGAAGGGACCCCTCACTGTGTTCCAGTGACACATTCATTGGTGGAGCTACCAACTTTCTCCTTTGATTGGACCCGCCTGACAGATCTGCAGAAGAGGGTGGATCTGGTCAAAGAGAGAAATACTTTTCTTAGTTTCTTAATTAGTTTTTTAGAGATAATTTTTAGGTCCACTGTAATTTCCCCTCATGTAACTATATTTTAAGACGCCTTGGTCGTATAGCTGTAAATTAAGGTATATTTAGGTCTTGTCCTTAAAATAATTTATGGACACCTGGACTAACAATGGCAAGTCTGGACAGAAGATCACTTATTTCTAGGGTATTAAACTTTGATATTTTCATAAATTATTATGTAAGTGTATGATTTCATGGCAACAGAAGGAAGAACTCAGAGCAGTAGAGAATATCATGTGTCAATAAATTCAACTGAATTATTCCTTTAGAGTGCTAAAATGTCTATCAACCTCTACAAAATATTGATATCAATCTTATAATTGACCTAAGCCAGGTGCAACAAAAACCATCAACACTAAAATATCCAAGATTAAAAAAACAAAACAGGCACAATATAAGTTTAGTTTATCTTGCTGTTTATTCACCTTCTCTGTTATCCATCTCCTCAGCAGCTTCCTCACTGGAGGCTATCTTCGTCATCATCTCTGCTTCACCGTCTCCCTGTTGGGAGTGTCTGCTCAGAGGCACAGAAAAACAATAATGAGCCACAACATAAATTATCATTGCTATCAACACTGCCACCATAGGCACAGCTACGCATAATATTGGGCCAAACAAACCAAAGACAATCATCTACAAAGAAAAATAGTCTAACTCTTCCCATGACATTGAATGAGAAAAAGTTTACAGTCTGTTCATTTGACTCCGGACATAAAAGATTACAGAAGTGATGAAGCAGATGGAGAGAAAGCAACTCACTGCTTCATTCCCAGGCTGCACGTGTGGGCTGAGGAAACAATACTGAGCAGTGTTGCTACCTCCCCCCAACCAAAGCCCCTCTAACAGACTCTGATTAACATAAGGCCTAACAATAGAGAGAAGTACAACAGAGAAACCAGTACACATAATTATAGACACAAAGACACACACATACACATCTCTGTCTTAGGACACCTACCTTTCCCTCACTCTGTCTTCTCCAAGCATGAGTGACTGAACCTCTCTTTCCACAATCAAGTCACATGACCGCTTGATTATGGAAAGGTCTGCCGTGTATGAGGGCAAACACACATACACACAGAGTAAAAGACGGGAGGGTTGTGTATCCCAAAGAGGGGGCGGGTCATCAGAATTACAAAGTGGGGCAAAACAACTACCATGATGCAACAGCTAATGAGGAACAATTAAACTGCAGTGTACACACACACATAATTATTGTATTCATGTACACAACGAATATTGATTCCAGATCATTACTTCGATTTGGACTTTTGATTAAGAAAAATAGATCTTGGATAAGACATAATGTAAAAACAAATGCTGCTTTGGTACAAAGTAAACATTTGTTTTTAAAATACATTGATCACAGTATGAAATTGATCTGTGCTGCCTCTTTGTGGTAAAAGACAGTAGTGCCCCTCTTAGGCTGTGCAAAACCTATGCAGATCCACTGTTGATCTCTCTTTCAATAGACAGAAAAACCCTATAATCATGTTTCAGTTTTTAAGAAAGACCAATAAAAAAACACCTTAATCTGAAATGACATTGTCTTTGACATGTTATATAATTAGATTTTAAAGAGCGCTAAGAATTAAAGTTTTACAAAGTGCTGAACCTGTTGAACTTACTAAAGGGCAACATTAAAAGCTCACCTTTCTCGGAGAAAGTGAACATACTCCTCCGACACATACCGTGCATGATCTTCCCTCTCAGGATGGACATCTGATTGGTAGAATGGCTGTCCGTCAAACTGGTAATGAGCGTGGTCTGACTCATACTGACTCTGGCCATCAGTTTGATACTGGGAGCACTGGAGTTCAGAAGTACAAATGGTGTTGGAGTCATCTCCATACTGGCTTTCAGCCATATATTGAAACTTGGATCCTGGATCACCCAAGCTGCACTCTGCATTATCTCCAGGTTGATAATAGCTTGTAAACTCAGCGTAGACATCTGTAGTGTTTTGTTGGCTGTTGGATTTGGTATCTACGCAGGCTGGATGGGTGCTCTGGTTTTCAGTTCTTTGGTCAATGTGATGGTAGTTGTAGCCATACTGGGTTTGACCCTGAGTTACATTCTGACTTCCTGTCCACTGGTATGTAGCATTCTTGTTGGTTGGCTGGGAGGAAAGTTGTGATGTCACTTCTTGGTGTGTTCTTTTAGGGGAATAAAGAATGGGAGATCAATGGAGAGAGAAGGAGAATCACAAAGAATTTTAAATACAAATGGTCTGCAGGGAACTACAAAAAATACTCTCATTAGGGCAATGTAGTGGCTTGCAAGATCAAATTTTAATTGGGCAATTTCTGTTCTTCAGCTTGTTCAATAGACTGGTGAGTTTAAATATCTATTCACATTAAAAGGCACCCTGTAACGTTTTTGACCATTAGTAGCTCCATGGAGCAATGTTTTTACGAGGTAATTTGTTCGTGTGAACAAATGAGACAAATGAGACATGTGCAAGCATGTGCATGAGGACACACACACTTGCACATGAGCATCCAAGTGTTGTGATATACATTCCTGCCAGTTTTCATTGACAGGTGACAGTAATGCGTCAAGAAACAACATTGCCTCAGCAGAAGCAGTAAAGCAAGGAAAATATGGATGTAAACAATGCAGGTTTTAAAATAATCTCTGTTTTGCAAGTGTTTTCTGAGGAAAGAAATGCATACAATACCTTTGTTAGGCTTAGTTATAATAAAACAATAATATGGAGTGTAGCAAACACATAGATTACATTTACAATTACACAAAAACAAACAACACAGATATAAATATGTTATGTACGCTTTGCTAATAAAAAATTGAAGCGACATGAGCAAATTTATTTTGTCTGAGTAGGGGTATTACACGCACACACACTCACACACAGGCTTGCATCCATACACTCACAACCACACCTTGTAAGAGTGCTAGGGGAGCTGTTTCCATTAGCTGTGGTGGGGCTCCAGCTGTAATGAGGCAGGTAATGCATATTTAATGAGGCATAAACAGATTTATAAACACACGAACAGAGCTGCAGATCAAAGCTTGGTGCTGAACACATGACATCACACCCACATACACCTGCACAGTTTGTTTCTTACTCACAGATGCACACACACATACGGACACAATCTGTTTCTGTCACACCACTAATATTCATTCTCACATCCTCTCTGTCAGTCTCAGCATGTCACTCACACTCACACACACACACGCACACGCACACGCACACGCACACACACACACACACACACACACAGGCCTTCTAACTCGATTTCGACAGTCTGTTCAGCGTTGCTAATATTCCTCTTACGTACAGACTCATTGAAAAAGCTGTAGATACTCAAAAACCCAGCAGAGAACTAAGAGTGGGGGAGGGGTGGTTGGCATGTGTCTATTTGTGTGGGTGTGTGTGCAGGACAGGCACATATGTTCACTAGTATTCACTAGCTGTTGCCATCTTGAGATTAGTGTAGAAGGTCTGTCATGAACAAAAACAAGAATGATTGAAATCAGCACAAACTAAATTCCCTTCACTTCCACTGTAGTGGGGTGGAGGCAGAAATCTCACACACGGATATCTTTACCTTGGAAGATCACACAAACCAAATTAAAAACTATCTGCATGGCTAGATATACACTAGATGTACACAAGAAAATAAGCAGATTTCTTTTCTTTCTTTTTCAATTTGGGATAACCTAAGAACTAAAAATTTTCATATTGTTTCTTTTTATGAAATTGTATGTATTTATTCTGACTTTTGAATAACTGTAAATGTGACAGAAGTAGAATAGCACATGAGCTTTAGACATAAGCATATGATCTGCTTACCTTAAAACAGGCGAATAGCTATCGTGACAAGCATCTTGGCCTCCAGTCTGTTGTTCAGTCGACCATTTATCACGATCAACAGTCATCATAGGTTGTTCATTATAGTAATCCTCTGTATTCTGTAAAGATCTATCCCTCTGTGGCTCAAATGTTTGTAAATCTGTTTGTTGAAGTGAAGAACCTCCAATCAGCTCCTCTGTGAAACTTAGCAAATCTAAAGATCCTATCTGTTGTCTTTCCTTTGTTGTTTGTACTTCTGAAGTCCATTTTGGCAGGGTGTGCTTTATATTAATTCCCTCCTCCTGCTCTTCCTCATCATTCTCCTCTTCCATTAAATCTCCAGAAAATGGTAATCCAAGTCCTCTGTCAGTAGAAACAGCCGATTCACTTAATGGGGTGCCAATCAAAGAGCTGGTGTGGGAGACCGAACTGTTGGTAAATACAGGGGATTGTGGTTCAGATGTGGTTTGAGGTGTGTCCTGTCTTGCTAACGGTCCCCTCCAGACTTGAAAGTTGTCTAAAGAAGTAGGACATGGTGGAGGTGCACAGGGTGACTGCCCACCCTCATCTGAATCTTCCATTGAGATCTGTGAATGGACATAAACTTCCTCTCTGGTTTTCAGGAAGTGATCTGACGGATATCTCAATGATGGAGACACACTTCTGGCCACAATGTTTGATTTATTATCATAGTTTCCTTCTTCTACCTGTGTTTGACTGCAACCTGTTTGTTGTGAATCTGACTGATAAAAAGCTTCGGAGTTATTTTTTGATTGGCTGGAACTGATCATTTCTGGTGCCATGTGATGCTCAGTGGCATTATCAAGACTTAATTGGTAATCAGTTGATAAGACAGCTAGATTTTGCTCTATATCAACAGTAAGTGCATTGTCGGTATCTCTGATTATTTTGTTTTGCCTACTTTGGTCTGTGATCTCCTGGTGCTCTCTATGTGCTTGGGCCTGGGTTTGCAGTACTGTGGCAGCATAGGAAAGCATGCTAAATGTCTCCATGGACTTTCTTGTTCCGTCGGATTTCCTGTCACCCTGTTTAGGCCTATCACGCCACACTCTCTCAGTTTCTTTTACTATGCCAGACACAATGATGTATTCCATTTCTAGGCCTGACGAAGAATCTCCGTCAGAATTGGATCTGAGTTCATCTCGACTACCTGGGTGAAGGCTGTCGGGGCTACACTTCAGTGTGTCTCTCTCCCCCCCAGAGCTGGAGCTCAGAGACATGGTTTCTGTTATGGTACCCTCCACATTTCCAATGCTCTTTTTGTTAGGGTCACCTTGGGTTTCAGTGGTAGGCCAATCTTCATTGCGGATCATTGTGATCGGCAGAAAATGTGATGATGAAACTGATTCGGAGCCATCGTGTTTCTCGGAAATGAGATTTTCCCAATTAACAAGGCTTGGAGACAATGATTGGTCAGTCTGAATTTGAGTCTCAGCAGCTTCTCTTGAACTTGAATGATGATTGGGTGAAGTGGCCTGGGTGACAGTGGAGTAGCCCACCAGAACAAATGGGGAATGATCACTGGGTTGCTCTATCCAATTAACTTCCTCTGATCCTTCTCCACATTTGCTGTCATATTTACACTCAACTGAACTCCCCCCGCCCATGATCATGTGACCAAACTCACTAGTTCCCTCAAATAGGAACACCTGGTTGGCTGACTGTTCTTTGTCTGAAATTACTGCACTGTATTCAGTCTTTCCTGGAGCATCAGCTTTCTGAACGTGCCTGTCATCTATCTGAATAGGTTTTGTCACCGCTATAAAAGGGCTAGACTGTCCCTCTAGCTGTATCATGTCTACTATGGGGCCAGAATAGGTCTCAGGGGAGGATGTCAGACTCCAAGCACCAGCTCCTACATTGTCATATTCTGAAGTGGAGGTGACCATGCCAGGGACAGGTAGGTCCCACATGTTAGTATCTTGGTAGGGACAAGTCCCATCTTCTGAATGTCCAGATGCCAAGTTCTGCAAGACAGGCTGTTGGCTATGAATACTGTCAATGTCATTGTCACCTGTTTCCTCACCCTGTGTTCTACATTCTGCTGCCTCTATGACTATTTTCACACAGTGTTCATTAACCCTCCATGCCCCTTTTTCAGGAGTCTGACTAAGTACTTTATTTTTTCCTTTCTCCTCCTCAATAGCATTTTCTTCTCCCACCTGTTTGCTTGCATGTGTCTCAGGAGAATCACTGGCATCCAAGGATCCCATGTGTGAAAGGTCTTTTCCATTTTCAGCTACTTCTGGGCTTGTCATTGTGGAAGAGCTGTCTTCCTGTATGGTGGTGTTCCACATCACCATTCCACCATCAGATAATCCTAGTGGACTTTCCACAGAGGTGCCAGCTCCGAATTTGGGGTTCACCCCACAGAAAGAAGCTGAGTTTTCAGACAAGTTTTCAGGGGTAGTAAGAGGTGATAGACTGTCATCACGGATTGTCATATTCCACATATCTAGTGATTCAGGGTATGATGTGGTGGTTCCACTATCTGATTTGAGAAATCCCTTCTCGGCTGAGTACGTCCAGAAGTCTAGGAGCTCCATCTGTCTGTCCCCTTTTTTTTCTTGTACCCCTTCATCCTCTTCTTTAGATGTATCTGGTGTTAAAGTGTTTAAGATTGCTTTCTTTTTTGACAATGAGGATGTTTTTTCTTTCACTCTAATGATACCAGCCCTGTATTTTCCAGTTACTTTCTCCTCTGGTGGTGTCAATTGCAGATAAGCCAAAGAAACAGGGTTCCATTGATCCTTAAGTACAGTTTCTGGGTTCCAGTTGTCATATGATTCAGTCTGCTCTGTGATCAGACTAAGCTGGGGTTCAAGGCTCTTTCCACTCTGGTGAGTGTTGTCTGACTTTAAGATATCTTCTCTGCGTTCTCGTTCTGTCATTTCATCAACTGACTCTTTTCCTCTAACATCCTCCACAATAATATTCTGTGGACTCTCAGGTTCGTCTGTCCTACTCCAGGCATTATTATCACTTGAGGACAATGCTCCTTGTGTGTCAAAGCCAATTTCATCCCAGGTCTCTGACAATGACGATGACACACTGTTCTTGTGCTGCAGGCCATTGACCCTTTCAACTACATCTTCTGGAAAGAACCTGACCCCGCAACTGCTGGGTGGGCGGCTACCTACCACACTGTTGACTGGGGTTGGAGGAACCACAGTGTCGATCATGTCATTCCCATGGATTTGACCATGGTGATCAATTGAAGAATTTCTACTTTCAAGCCCGCCCAATGAATTTGGAGCAGAGAAATCCAGCAAACTCAGCTCTTCAAGTTCTGAAAAGCTGGAGCTCCCAGCTCTTCGTTCTCCTTTATTTCCTCTTTCTCCAGAATTTGCCAATTCTTCTCCCATAGACATAGAGTGGTCACTGCTATGTAGTGGATCAAAACTAAACAAGTCAAAGTTGTCACTTTTATTTCTGCTAGGGTGGTGCTTCCTTCTTTCAGGTGGGACAGGAGGGGAGAGGGACGACAAGCCCAGGGGAGAAGGGTTTCTCAGGAAGTGTCCTCCTGGCCCTGCTGCTGGTCCTCCTCCTGCTATAATCTCACCGACTGGGCTGTCATCACTGAGGAATACTGAACTCTCCTTGGAGGAGCGGCTGCTGCGGATGGTGGTCATACCACTGTCAGGGCTCACAAGCTCCCCACCAGCTCCAACTCCTACACCTCCTGTGTCCTCTTCACCATCTGCCATCACCCTATAAACAGAGATAAAAAACAACAACATTCTAGTTGAACTGTTTTAATGTTTGCCAAAAGTCCATGAATAAATAATATTCAATCTCAGATTTTCAGTTTCGATTACTTTCACTGAAATTGAATGAAACTAAATCAAAAGGAATGCATCAAATTACCTTGCTGTTGCCACCACATCTCCCTCAGCTCTCTCTATGTCAGAGCCATCCATGTCATTGATACCAGATGATCCCTGGGAGAACTCCACGCTGCCTGCCACTCCCTCCGTGGAAGAGGTCCTACTGCTTGGGTGGCAGGCTAATACAGAGCTCCGCCTGTCAACAAAGTCCTTAAGGATGCCCTGTATCTCTGCTACCAGCAGAGGAGTACCAGAAGATAAGGAGGTGTTTATAGGGATGTGGTATACCTGGAGACTCTCCCCAGCCTCCAGTTCACCCGAGAGAGACCAGCTGGAAGTCTCTTCCAACTCATGGGAGATCTGCAATGAAAGCCACTATGTTGTAATATTTTATGTTTTTCTATTTAGAGTTGTTAAAGGAATAGTTCGACATTCTAGCATTACTCTCTTGCTGAGAGAGTGAGATGGGAAGGTTCATACCAATCTCATCATGCCATAGAGGGTCAATGACAACTTGTTTTTACTGAGCAAATGAAATAGGGGCACTTTATCCAAACAACAGCTGCCCACACCCCTCAGCACACCTCATGTCAAGTTTCTGTTTCAATCCTTCATAATTTAGCAAAGGAAACATTATATGTAGGGATTCAAAAAAATTGACAAATAAATAAGAGACATAACACTGCCTAAGTCCAGTTACCAGAGTTGCTCATAGAGTAGTGTCCATCAAAGAAGCACTTTTGTTTCACTCTTGACATATTACAGGTGGCTTTATTGGTGGTCTTACATATTATATACCTGGTTTAGGATATCTGTGTTGTTTGAGTAGACAGCCACCTGCTGGCGAGGATGATGAAGTGTATCATTGATGGACAAGAGAACCACCAGACCATCATAGCCATGGTGATGACTGAATGATTTCAGCCTGCCCACATAACCATGCCAGTCCTGGAGAGAGATAAAAAACCGAAGATGGACAAACAAAAAGGAAGGAAGAAAGAAAGAATAAAGAATTAGGGGAAAGTAATCCAGACCAAGGCAAACTGCTTGACATATGCCTTCAGTTCCAACTTTTTAAAATTATATTATTAATGAACTAATAATGAAGCAATTCTTACATTTTATCGTAATAGTCTCAAAATGATTAATATACATTTTCGAACATTTTGGTTACAGCTTTAAGGGAAAATTTGTTAGACCCCTGCCTTTTATTGCGCATATGATTTAATCTTTTTGTAAGACTGAAGTGGTTTCAAGTAAGCCTTCATCTGCAGCAATGAGAGACGGAGCTGTCAAAGCTCACAGAGGGGTAGAGAGACACTTGGTGATTTATTGTTTGGAAATTAACTGTTTGCTCTTAAAACAGCCACCATGCACAGATTATGGTAATTCAGTGACACACACAATGATTGATGGATGGAAAGTTACATTAATTAATTGTTTTGTTTGTCAAGGGAACTTGCTTTTTCTTTCTTTCTGAAATGATTAACAACAATGTTATGGCAACCATAATTTGCAACGCAGGGTTACACATAAAGTGTGCAAAGTGATACTTTTGAAAACATATTTGCTTGATTAATCTAGATTTGTTGTACAACTGTTTGTTTTGCGAAGTTCTCAAAATTGTTGTGCTTATTTAAGTAGAACTTTTAAACAAAAGATATACTGTAGTTTTAGGAAACCAAACAGAGGAATTCCAAGATTGACATTCATGTGTTTGTCTGGTATTCTTGGAAACATATTTATGTTTATGTTGTCTCAATTATAATAGTCCGTGTTTCTGGCTGACTTTGAAAGTGTGTGTATTTGTTTGTGTGCGCTTACAGTGTGTTTGGCCCTTCTCTGCCTGTGTGTCGGTGTGTGTGTGTGTGAGTGTATTTGTATGGGTCCACTGAAAGTGACTGATGAGCGCTGCAGGCGATGTATCTGCCCAGGCTGTGTCAATATTAACCTGTGAGGATGAGGGGGCTACAATACTCCTCCGCCTGTTCCTCCCTCCATCCCATCTTTTTTCTCTCCACAATATGGCTGCTGTCACACTCAGGCCCATCAATCCTCACACACACACACACAACTGTCACTTTACTGACACTGCCATTTTTCAACACTGATATCCTGATGAGTGCAATGAAGCCTCCCAAGATTCGTTAAAACACACATATTCACTCACATAAAAAGTACAAACACACAAGTAAAGGCACATGTAACTCTAACACATGCAGATACACACATAAATCCGGCTGCAGTCGGATACCGTAATCTCAGTGAACAAACATGTACCAGTATGTACACATATGAGCTCTGGTAAAGCAATAAAGTCTTTATGATTTACAGTACAATATAAAAATGTTCAAATGATGCTGAAGCTACTACCCAACTGCGTGCATATACACACAAAACTGCAAACACACATACTCACACACACAAGCAGGGAAATATAGTCAGAAAACGAGCAGAGTGCAAATCTCTGAGATAACACGCAGGGCTACAGTCTGTCTGCCATTTGGCTCTTAACTGAGTAAATTACTACTCATATTGCCTGCCCCTCCTCTCTCTGCCACCCCCAGATACACAGATTGCTTTTTCTTATAAATTACCAACATATTAGCTATAAAATCCACTTGCTAACTGTCTCCAAGAACCTTAGGATCTGGACACAGAAACCTGTTTCTCATTTGCTGAGCTTTTGGTAAGCTGAGATATCACAAACAAAGGGTTTTCCCTTCAAGCCCTTCACTGTACTTACTTTTTATTAACTTTCATTTTTATTTAGGAGCAGACAGTCACTGGAAACAATATTCTGCTACTGCAGATATTTTAAGTATAAACTCTTTTTTTTCTTTAAACTTGATCAGAGAAAAGCATGCTGTTAACAACATGGCAATTTTGTAGTAAGTAAATCATCTAATGCAGACACTTGGATGAACTTATATTGGGGTCTGTTTCACTGATGCACAAGTTCATAATTTATACTCAAAAAGAAAAGGCAGTCTGTGAAACAAAAGCAATCTTTCTCAAGTATTCAGACTTTTCAACATAAATAACAAAAACAAAATGAAAGAAATATGAATATAATATCAGGAAATAATAAAAATGTGCAACACAACACAAAATAGTAAAACAACTATGGGAAAAGTAATATTTCAAACACTGTGATTGGTGATAGTGTCAACAGATGTCCAACCAGGTTGTGTTTTGGTATGAAAGTTTTTTTTTCTTGTTTTGTGTTTTGAGTTATGGGTTTTAATTAGGGAACCTTGTTGGTCCTGAGGTGTGATAATAGCATGACTATGACAGTAGCAGAACTACTGCGAAAAGAAAAGCTTCTCTCGTCTTGACATTCTTTTAACTCTCACAGACATGATTTCTGATCCTTTTCGATGCTTCACTAGTTTCGGCATTAACCTAAAAGCATTGGAATACAGATCGATGTTCGAGAGCACGCCTTTGTGTGCAGCATCTCCCAGTGTAATCTTTGAGGACCAGGTACCAGTGACTGATGGCATGAAGGGTCAAAAGGACATTGAACCCATGTTCAGTATCTTTATGTCATACAGAATATATGGGCATCAAAGGGGAATAATTGTCCCTTTAATGTAACTTTGTGTATTACGTCTGTTATTTTTATTCCAATGGCATTCTCTATCTTTTCCATTTATCAAATTTTTTCCCCTCTCACCTGTGTCCCTCGGTTTCCCTGTCACACATTGTCTCTTTATCTCTTGCTCTCACACACTCTGCAGCTTCATCTTTCTTCCACACTAGATCCCAATCCACACACACACACACACACACACACACACACACACACACACACACACACACACACACTCTCTCTCTCTCTCTCTCTCTCTTTGGTTGTCTTTGCTCCACAGGTAGCAAGTCTTTAGCGGCTGCTTGCAGTTCTCCCAACCTGCCATCATTATGCACAATAGCCTTAGGTATAAAACTCAGGCCTCATAACTCACGCCCCGCGCGCGTAAATTCCCGTGCAAACACAGTCAAAGGAAAAACACATTTCCTGCTGTCGCCAACATCTCCGGCAAAGAATTAATCAAGCGTTCATCCATTTAGGCTCTTTGCATACCCTTTCCGTCAGAACACAGAACGCTAAGAGAGTTGCGAGTTCTTCTCAGGCGATCGTTTCGCCACCCTGATGAATCCATCAAGCGAGGTTTGATTTATACATCTGTCTGTGATCACAGCGGTACAGCTACAGCAAATGGGGTGGCAAGGAGCGAGCTGACACCACCCTGCTCAAACACACACATGCAAATGCACGCACACATGCACATCATATACCACTTACCACACACACTATGCACAGCCAACCTCATACATGCATGTGCTCACAAACCAACAGTCATACGCTCTCGTTCACACTCATGCGCACACACTCACGTACACAAGAGTATTACTACTTATGAAGTTTTGGGAGAGACAGAGGGAAAAAAGGAGGGGGGTAAAAGTTTGTAGAGAAAGAAGCCCAAATGTCTTTCTCTCTCTTTCTCATATGGGCCTTCTCCACATGCTTCATTCACTCAACTCTAAGTGCAAGGATTTGGGGGCCAGGATGTAAGCACTGAGTCTATAAATGTTTTGTTTTGTTTATTTGTTTGCCCTCAAAGCCCAAGGAAGCCACAGGGAGAGAATGAAAATGGGGGATGAGAAAAAATAGGAGTTTCAGAAGAGATGATGATGAGGAAAAAACTTATTTAATTAAACACCATATTTTTTGTAAATGAAACAATTCACATATTATGTTACAGCCAAACAAAGTTATATCAAAATAGTTTCACAAAGCAGATAAAAGTGATGCATCTTTTTGTCATCCTTATGCATGTATCTTAATCTGAAAGTATTCCCATATTAAAGAGCTACAATAAAAACAACACTAAATAAAATAAGGAAATGTGTATATGTGTTTAGCATCCTGATGGAATCAGCAGATATCAGGCTAATGTAAATAGGATGGTATGTTTATGCATGTAGATTTAGAATTGGAAGATTTGAATCTCTTCAAATCTGAAGTGTCTACAGCAGTATATACTTTGTGGATACTCTTGCCAAGAAAATCACTGGAAGCAACAAGGAAAGAACCAGGAAGTCAAAGAGGAATAGTTAGATAAAGGGATGGAGGGGCGGGGTACCCTGACTTCCTGGTCTTCAATCTTAGTCCCTGGGAGGCCCACCCTGCACCTGCTGTCTCCTAGTGCCTCTCATCAGGAAGGCATTCACCGAGTGCCGTGGCTGCGGGCCCCTTCATTAGCGAGCATAATTATTTGTGCAAGTGGCGTAGGGCAAAACTGGCCCCGCATAAACAAACAGAAGGGCCGGAGGACTGTGAACAAACAACACATTAGAGACAATCAACGTCGCCAAAATGAAACCTAAAACATACCTCAGACGGAGAGATGGACACATACACATAGGCACAGAAAGAATAGAGCAAACAAATCAACAACACAAAACATTATAGCAATGAAAACGGAAAAATAGTAATCAACGTCCCAAATAATGTCAAGTGGTATGCAGATGCATTATCCTATAAGCAGATACTCAGACACACACATTCACAAACACACACACACAGTTTCATGAGCCACACACACAGAACAAAAGATGATTGATTTTGTTTACCACTCAGAGAAAACAAACAACATTACAATTATTCGGATATCCTTGTGAAACACTGGATTAGATTGTGTTTATGTGAGATTTCAAGCTCAGACCAAAATGCTAACTTTATTCTATCCTATTCTCTCTCTACAGTCTCAAAAGCGAACATAGCTTGCAAAAGACAGAAAACTCTAAAACATATTGTATTATTTAGATATCCATATTAACAAACACAAAAAACACATTATTCACATATTCATGACTGTGTGTGTGTGTGTGTGTGTGTGTGTGGGCTCCTGTCCTTCCCACAGTTCATCAACTCCACAGCATGACAACTCTTTATCCGACCATTGCTTCATCTGCCAGCGCTAATTAGTGAGCCATGAAAGCCTCTGATACACAAACACACACTCACTGGCATGAATATGTGAATAATGTGTTTGTGTGTTCAGCTTCACGTAAGAGTTACACAAAACCTTTCACACAAGCAAGAAAAAGCATTCCAACTTCTCTTTTACCTTGTTTCAACTTAGCAACTTGTCATGTCTTTCACATCTACAGGTCTGTGTGCCCTTGAGCAAGGCACTTGACTCCTATTGGCTCCTGTGGTGCCTCTTCTGCTAGAGGACACAGTGCAGCGACCATTAAATTACACAATGTAGTGTTCCTGTGCGCTCTGTACACATTGACAAATTGGTGACTTAAAAAAAAAATAGTCCCAGTTGGCTTGACCACATAAATATAAATACCACACTGTGTGTTGAATACTTTGTCTTTTCTAAAGTGTGATGTACTGAGACACAGACTATATACAGACTACAGCAAATATAGAAAATGTTATGATGCGTGAAACGGAATAAGTTTCTGTCTTAACATAAAAAAACTGCCACACAGAAATAGATGGAAACAATACATAATAACTAAAAATGTATTATAAAGGCCATTGATACTATATACTAATACTGAATTTGACCAAGTACTTTTACTCCCCCCCTAAAAAAAATCTATGCAAATATCTAACCGATCAGGGATTTTGTGCAATGCACTATAAACAGTGATGATGTATTAGGCAGTATGTATTTACCTTTATTCTTCCCTTATACAGTTCCCCTTATACAGAACATGCAAGGTTTAATGCTACTCATAAGGATGTTTAGAGTATGAGTTAGAGTATAGCTCATGTTATTTATTTACTTAGTTATCAAATGTGAGCTCAAGCTTATAGTTTGCATAGGACTGTGATAAAAAAAACCAACTTGTTTGTGAGGCTACACCAGACATTACAAGTCTGGGATTTAAGCATTCAAATAACAATAAAAACACAGCCTGTGCTTTGAATGCAGAAAAATTAGGAGCTGAAGAACCGCAGGTTTGCTGAGACATTCAACACATAAATACTGCACGCAGAACCTTAAGAACTCGATGTTACAACATGCACGTACTGCAGCTATAAGGGAATGTGTTCAGTACAGCTGCTGTTGAAGCAATAGAAAAATACCAAGAACTTGAAGTATGTGCAGTTTGAAATAAACAACAAACAAGCAAACTGCTGTAGCTGATAGGGAACTGGCATACTGAATGCAGCTATTTTACAATATGCAATAAAGAAAAGCACAAGTTTGCATGACAAATATGTAACATACTGCTTTCAAAGATGTATCTCCACTGTGCTAATGATGTGCAATGTGACACCTTCAACACCGCTGTTAATATCTCTTGAATTACAAAACATAGCATATGTAGCCTCACAGATAGATTCATATGATTGTTGCTCATGTGCAGCATCAGGGGAAACTTTTTTTCATTATAGTTCCTGAGCAGTATTTTATGCCATTGTAGCCAAACATGGAATTACTGCTCGAGGAACTTATAGAAATATTTGCCTCTACGGTTTTAAATGTAGCACACATTGATGAGTGGATACAAATGACACACAGACACATCCAGACAGGCATTGTGATTTTGAAAGAGTGAAACTCCATTCATTTCCACTTTTCTCCTCCATAATAAACGAGTACACAGACTGACTAATGTATGTTTGTACAGTATACAGAAATACATTAGTCAGTCTATACGATGTGTCCATATCGTTACACCAAACACACTGAAGCTTTTTCTTCTGCTAACTAGGCAATCACAGCCAGATTTTTTTAGCCCAAAATCTAACTCTGTCCTCTTTAACTGCTATCAAACACACACACACACACACAGACAAAAAAACACATACACACTTTGACAAACACATAACACATAAACCATTAAAGACTAATTGAATCTAATTTATTTAGTTTTCTGGAAAGAATCATTTAAGGCAGAACTTCCCTAAGCCCCCTCAATAAATGACACTCTCATACCGTTTTACTCTCTTTTCAAACACAATTAAAAAATAATATATAAATATATACACACTGCAAATGACATGCATATAAGGAGTTCATTTTGGAGCCTGATCTCAGGTCATTAGTAACCCACCATGACGCTGTGGAGTTGGAGGGTCCGCTGGCGACACAAAGGCCCCTAGCCATTTATTCTATATTAAGTCTCTAATGGGCCCTCCCTCTCTCTCTCTCTCTCTCTTTCTCTCTCTCTCTCTCTCTCTCTCTCTCTCTCCCTCTCCCTCCCTCTCGCTCCTGACACACAGCATGTAGGCACAGCACTGGTAAAATATGCACAGAATGTCCAGTGCGCACACACAGACAAAGCCATTCAAATGAATGGTTATTTATTCGCTAAACGAGGATCTGGGTGTTTAATGTTCCTTGGACGTTAGGTAGTTTTCTGGGGGAGGCAGAGCCATACCCCTACGGCTACAGACATCATTTATTTTACACATAGCCTAATACTGCACACTAGGCAGCCGCTGAGAAAAATGGGCTTTGGAAGTGAGAAGGCGATATAAAAGAAATAATGAATGATTTTTTTTATTTGGGGGGGGGGGGTTGGGGGGTGTGTGAACACATTAGAAGTTGCAGCAGGGAGAAAAGCAAGGGGTAGGCTTAAAGGCTTAAAGCATCCTGTGTGTGTGTGTGTGTGTGTGTGTGTGTGTGTGTGTGTGTGTGTGTGTGTGTGTGAGTGTGCGAGATTGCAAATGTGAAGAGGAAGAACAGGAGGGACAGAGATAGAAAGATAGAAAAGTCAACACAAACATTCTACAAATGTGTGTGTGAAAATGTGTGTGTTAGATATCAGTGGGGAGGGAGGTGATACCTGGTTGTGTGTGAGGCTCTCAGGCCTCCATCTGCATCTCATCCAAATGCAGAACATCACAACATCAGAGGGGCTTCTCTACTTTGATACGACCCCCCCCTCCACAAAATGACACAGTGCAGGTTTGATGAATCCAAAACATCAACAAAACTAACTTTAAAAAAAAAAAGAAACTGTGTTTTTGTTAGGAACATGTCTAAGTTCTATGCAAGTTATCATAAGCTTCTTTCAAAACAACTAACAAAGGGAAGAAGACTGTATTATATCCCAATTCACCACAATACCAATATTTCTTTGTCAGCACACTGATAATAATACATTTGTAGAATTAATACAAACTGTGGATTATTAAACTTAAACTAAAAATGCACATAGTTTTGTTTGTTTGTTTGTTTGTTGTTTGTTTGTCATGTAGTTAGAAATTGTTCATAAAATACATATACAGTCTCCATTTAATCATGTTAAATGTATTTAACAAAGTTGTAAATAGTCTTAAAATGTTATCGACATGAAATGGGTCTTTAAACCTGAAACTTTCTGAGCTTCAGATAATGAACTTAATCTTTTGGGGGTTTTCTGCCTTGCACAACTGGGTTCAATTTACCTCTAATTAAAGTCCTTTGCATACAAGGTTAGTATTAAACTCTCTTCAGCATTCAAACATCACAAATATCTGGTTATTAAAAAAAAAACGAAATATCACAAAATTTCAATGGTAAATATATTTATATTTATGTTTTAACTGGCTTTACAGAAATATATATGGAATGAGGCATTTAAAGCTTTTTTATGATAAACATTTACCTCCTTATCTGTGGTCACTGAAGTGAGCGCTATGGTCATCTCTCCATCAGAAAACTCCTTCAACTCCTTAGTCAGCAGCTGCTCCAAGTCTGCATCCAGTCAGCACACACAAACAGACTAACAGTTATATAAAACACACAATTTCATGACATACAGAAAACAACACAACCATGAGTGCCTTCTCTCTGTTCTCTCTTTTCACCAGTCTAAATGTAAACATTTAATCAAGGTCTAAAAATAGTTTGCTCACATTTAGACCATATGTAATTGTTTAATCAATGCCTACAATTTTACCACAGTAGTTAGTAAATCATTCACATTTAATGAAAGGCAACATCGACATTTGGGACTATGATCATGTGAGCTACTTCTAATTCAAGTATTTAAAATGTTGTGCTGTCCATGATCCACCAAATATTTCCAATTCTTCTGACCAGGGGAAATATGGTCTAAATGTAAACATTTAATCAATGTCTACAAATTGTCGGTGAAAAAACATTTGATTTTGAACCTATTTTGACCAAATTTCACCGGGTGAAATGTGGTCTCGTGTTCAATTAAAGTGCAGCTGCTCTGCATGTTTAAATACCTTGTAGCTTTGCTTCATCATGTTGACCTGCAATGACATCACTCCATTGCTCCAAGGATCTCGTGAGCTCCTCCAGTTGTGCTGACCGTCTGCCATGTTTGATCCACAGGGCGTCACTTTGCAGCCGCAAGGCCTCTGCATGCACACAAACACATATCACTCTTGTTCACAAGTTCATGGAAGTTTAATAATAAAGCTCATCATGATAGTATACATATTTGATCGGGTTGTTAATGAATTTCTGCTCATCTACAAGCACGAACTTCTGCTGTAGGGCAGTGCCAAACACTTTTTGTCTTAAGCCAAGAATTAAGTGTCATATATGATGAATTATATATTATCTCCTTTTCTGTTTCATGAGTCTGTTTCATTTAGTTAGTTTACATTTTTATTGTGAAATGTGGGTGTTATATTTATGTACATGTCAGGCCACTGTATGGCTAGTATGGCCAATGGCTAGTTCAGTATATAAACCCATGAAAAGTCCTACCTGTCCTCTGATAATATTTTTCTATTATCTATTAGGCTATTGGCCTCTTTAGGAATCAATGAACCTGAAAATGCTCTGTCCAAAGAACATAGAACTACACAGTATTTCACTCTGCTCTAATCATCTCGCTTTCTCTGTCTGTGTCTCTGGACTTTACTTTGTCTCCTCTCACCCCATCCCCTTTAATTCACTTTTACTCCATCTGTACATCACAGTGAGAGACAGCAGAGAAGAAAAGCAGCAGAGCGTTATTGAACAGACATCAGTCATTTCTCCTGCCCAACCTTTACACAGTTGCTTAACATTGACAACTCGAGTACCTGTTTGGCAGGCTGTTTAATGGACTTAACACACACACACACACACACACACACACACACACACACGCACACACACACACACACACACACACACACAGAAAATGTACTACTCCATCTCTTTTTTATCTCTTAGGTGCTACTGATGTACTTTGAATTACATAAAATGTATGTTATGAATCGTTTATATTATTTTACTCAAACCAACACATATATACACACATTCTGTAGTGAGATTATAGTTTTATCTCTCTCTGTCTCACACACACACACTCCCACACACACACAGTTTGGTTCTCTGCCCCTCTCTACTATAATTTTTTTTCTATTATTGCCTTTTATCCCTTTCAAACATTTACTTATGCCTTTTTGATTTCTTGTAATTTTTTTTTTATTTAGTGGGAAAATATAACTAACCTGGGAAAAAAAGAAACAACTTAACAGACTAAACTAACTTAAATAAAAAAAAGAGTCACACTATGGAGACTGTGTGTCTTTCTGTGCTCTTCCTTACTCACACTCACCACCCCTCATCTCTCTCTTTCTCCATCTCTCCTGGTGGGTGTTAAGCGAGTCATGTCAGGGGATTTGTGTGTGTCCTCCTTCATCGCCCCATTACTCCCCCTGGGGGGCGCCTGCGCCTCCCTCACCTCCGAGAGTCTCCCCTAGCGCTGCTCCGATGTGCTCTGCTGCCTCTTGAAGAATCTCCCTGGCGACTGTTGTCACCGCAGACGATGCCCCATCATCCCCTGCGTCCTGCTGCCCGTCGTGATGGACCACTCGCAGGATGCTGGACTCCAAAGTGTGGTACTGAGAGCTGGGAGAGCGAGAAGACGGGGGTGAGGGAGATATGGATGGCTGCAGGGCAAGGAGCGATGATTGTAAGGCATTTGCATAAATACAACTCCCCTTTGGGTCATGAGTGATGAACAAACGGAGGCCTGAAATACACACCCAAACATACTTCCAATCTCATTTTTGCATCAACAAATACAGTATTCTCAGCCAGAACTCACTGTGTGTGCATATGTTAGTGGTCTGCGTGTGTGTGTTTCAGTATCACCTGTAAACACATTAATCAGTGTTGGTCCAGTGAAATATAAAACATCCTAAATTCACTGAATCCGCTTTCGGGTAAGATTTTAATAACTTCCCCAGTGTCTTATCTGTAAAGCCCTTAAGGATCAGCTGATGTTATCTACAAACTGACCTGGTGTGTGTGCTTTGACATGATTTGCATATGTGAGTGCGTTTACCCATCTAGCAGTCCATCTCTCAGCAGCGTGAGTGAGAGTTTTCCGGTGTGATGAAGCTTCATGAGGTCTACATCCTCCCTCCAGAGCAGCGAGCTCTCACAAATTTTCACCCTCTGCAGATACCTCACTGTCTCCCCAGGCAACACAGCATCACATCGCTGGCCGCACAGCACTGGCACGCACACTCCACCTGAGGGTTCCTTCTGGAGCAATATAAACATAAAGATGAAAAAAACAAACAGGCTTGGAATCAGATGTTCCCACAAAGTTAAGCAACTAGTAGGTTTTATTTAAATTACATAAAAATGGAAAATATAAATGCAGTATGGTATGAGATTACTACAGAAAACTTTAACTAAGTATCTTTCTGTATACAGTGAAACCTTCTTTGGTGCACTTTGTTTTTCCACCCTAATGCCACATTGTTTATTTGCAAATGTTCCCAATTTTGTAATGATTGACTGAAAGGTGTTTTGGAAAATAGTGCAGTACTCTGAAAAAAGAAATGGCTACCACTGTACATGAGACATTAACACAACTGCTACTCAGTGCACCATCAATGGACAAATGCACAAATGAAATGGAGGAGCTGCTCACACTTCATTGTGGATGGTAGTGAAACAGCTCCAGGAAAATCTATGAAAACAAAACAATTACTATCATATTTCAGGGAAAATATTTGGATTTCTACTTGTGAAGTTAAATTGGCTGTGACAGTCCCATGTTACATGTATTGTATCATTTCCTGTCAATAAAAACAGGTTAAGTATGTTTAAATTTTTGGACACTATCTGCTAAAACAATATACTATGACATTTAGTATGTAGTATACACTATATGGAATTAGTATATAGTGTGGATTTGGGACACAATGCAAGTTGAGGGCTGACAATATACATTCACTTCATAGGAGTTGCCCTTAAGTCATAAGTGGAGAACTGCACACAAACAGAAAGAATTCATGTTACCTGGCTGAGGTGTAGTGCTAAGCACAGTGTTGCGGCCACAGTGTCAACATCTGGTTCTGGTCCTCCTAAAACAGCATGGATGCGATCCTCTAATGCATCTGCCTGGAAACACAAACATACAATGTTGCCAAATGCCCTTTTCATTTCTTGATAAGCTTGACGTGACATCATTCAGATACAGTACGTATCTTTGTTTTCCAACATCCAACAAAGGGAGCAGGTGACGGTACTGCACAACATTGTTTTGATTCGATAGTACTACTTAAAACTCCTTCTGCCTGCATGACTGTGTTAGATGACTGCAGCATTTTGAAACATATGCATTAATAATCAAATCATGGCGCTGCAAGGTTTAGCTCATGCTTGAAAGAGAGTACTATTCAATATGCACTACACTAGTGGCAAGTGGCATCAGTTGTAACAGAGAATCAACGGTCTAAATTAGCAAGATAAACTTTTTCACTGCTAACTCAGTGAAAAACAATAGCACGAGAATATTTAAGAGAAGGGATGAGTTCCATTAATTTCACTAAACAATGCAGACAAACACTCCTCATTTGGGTTAAGTGGACATTAATGACAGCTCCATTACTGAGATTTAACATTCATCTCTGGGTGAAAAAGGCAGAAAATTAAGTTTCTCCCTTCATTTATTGACTGGGACTCTTGGTATTAGATTTTAATGGAGCAGATATTATATGAAGCCATTCCTGACTTTCATAGCCTGATTCCAACATTGGTATTTGCATAGATTTACATGGGGGCACACATCCAAAGGTCAGGTCTCTGGACATTCATCATTTGTCAAAAACTCCTATAAAACATCATAATAGAAATCAGCAAATGACATGAATCCTCATTTATTGCACTTAAAAGAAAACAGGACAATCATTTTTGGTAATTGGAAACTAAATTCAACCATCCCCAGCTTGCACTGGGTGTTCTGTGTCACTTGAATGTTTTATCTTTAACAGATAAGCTGACTCACTGCCCTGAAGCCTGCACCATTAATCAAGGAGCAAAATGTGGATACAATGAATATCCAGTCTATCTGTAGCTCATCTTAATGGGCTTGTCGGATGCTGTGATGGGCGAGGATGCGGCAGTGGAAAGGAAAAAGCAAGTTTACAGAGAAAAGACAGGTAGGAGGCCTTGACTATTCATGTTTCCTGGTTAGATTCTTTCAGGTAGCCCAAACTGGCAACCTCAGGGTCACACACTCATTTGTGTCACTCTATACTCTTTCCTTTTAAAATTATACAGACATTGGCAGCTGGTTTTGCATATGATGAAGCTCATTAACCCTCTTAACACAGGCAGAATACTTTACCAGTGGTTGTGTATGTTTTAGCCTATTTGATACAAAGTGCATGCTATTGTTTACAGTACTGAATATGAATAATATGAGAATATGAAACCTGGAAACCAAACCATTAGCAAACACACACATTGCAAAAAGGATAATATTTATAATATTCATTTTTTTAAGGAATTCCAAAAATTCAAAAAACAATAATCTCCTTCACGTGGCAGAAAAAAAAACTGCAACAGCCGCTACTTTAGGTCTGTAGGTGCGATGCTGACACATTTGCAAGTCTAGTCTGCTGCTATAAATCTTCTGTCCTATAGGTGATGCAGATAAGTATGTGTAGAGTTGGTTTGCCAGTGACTGAACAGCCTTTCCTTTTGGATGATCTGCAGATGGATAGAAGTTATTGAATGAGTCAGTGTGTGAGTTGTGAGTAAGGTACAAGCCAGTTCCATGAGATGCTTTTAAGGAGACTAAATGTAACTGTGATGGACTGACTATTTTTAAGCAGATTTTAAGTTTTTCCGCAAGTCAGTTTCATACTATACAGAAACTAATTATGTCAAAGGCTCTCTTGAAAGTAAAATCGGTCAGCAGCAATGCCAATGTGCAGTTAATTTGTTAAAACATTCAAAACATGGTGTTTTGAGCCCCACAGACTGCAATGACCTTGTAACTTTTATTAAATTGGGTAACTGTGCTTTGTTACATTAAGTATCACTCTGGAAGCTTAGCTAACACTTAGCACATTTGTTGACATGTCAAATATATAATGGAGTCTGGTGATTTAAGGTAGGGATGAATAAAGTATTGAAAAAATGCATACGAAGTGGAGTTAGTGTTTGGGTTCTGTTCATGAGGCCTCATCATCGAGGCCAGGTGGACAGATGAAATGAGAAGAGAAGAAATGAGAGGCTAAAGCACAGAGAGGGAGGGGAAGAGAGAGGTTAGAGTCTATAGATAAGACTGAGAATGAGAAAGGAAGCAGTGTAGTGAGATTGGAGGAAGGAGGGCAAAGAATTCAAAAAGGCTTAGGAAAAAGGGGGCTGAAATATCGGGAGTATGGGCAGTGGACTTATAAGTCACACATGCAGAAGAGATGAGGGGGAAATGGGGGCTATACAGGTGAAAAAATGTGATAGGGAGAAGAAAGAGAAACAAGGAGGAAGAAATTAGATAAGAGGGAGTGAAAATGTGAGGCAAAGAAGTGGAAAGGGAGGGAGAAAACACTATTAGGGGAAATTGAAGGGAGGAACAGAAAGAGGAGGTGTGTGAGAGAGCTAGAAGGAGAGGGAGAAGAGGTCTGCAGCCAGTTCCTTCATAGGAGGAAGAGAGAGGGAGAATAAATCAATACTAGATAGAAAGGAAGCGATGCATTAGTAGGAGAAAAGGCTACTCTGTGTCTGTTACACTGCAGTGGTGTGTGTGTGTGTGTGTGTGTGTGTGTGCATGAGCATGCATTGGCCATCTGATATCCTTCAATCTGAGTGCTCACTGCTCTCCCTCTGAGCTCTATCTCCCTGTCTCACCACATTCAACCCCTCTCTTCTTCTCTCCTCTCTCCTTTTGCTCATCACAAGCCGGTTTGGAATATATCATGGATCCTATTTAGATGCCTGACTCCCTCAATGTATATTTTCAGCCCACGTTCAGAGATTTACTCCCTTATACCAATTGCTCCTTGTATAAAAGCTGTGGGGCTGTTAACTACAACCTTTAAATGTATTCTAAAACAGTAAATGTTTACATCTTACCATTGGAGCAACTGGAGCCTGTCCAAGCATTTTAGTGTGAAGAATCATATCTCTATGGGAGTGTCAATTACACCTGAACTGCATGTCTCTAGACTGTGAGACAAAAGTGAAGCACCCAGAGGAAACCCTCTTAACACAGGCAGAGGAAGGACCAGAATGAGAGGGAAGTTCATCTTTCTGCGTCAGCCACTAAGCCACAATACCACCATTTACATAATATACATCCATACATCTACACGTTTTGGGAATTTTTCATTTTCATTACATCTAATGCATGCCCTGAAGTATAATTTACACCATTTGTATTAGAAAAAAAGAATGTGATTTGTGTGAAATATGTTTAGTGAAACAATCCCCATGTTATTCATGCAAAGAAAGACAGACAATTAAAAAGGAGACTCCATTAACTTATGAAAGATGGTATCAATATTCTGATGAAGAACATGTCAGTGTGCAAATTAGTTTTTTTTTTTACTTTTCCTTTTGGTTCAAATAAATACTTTTCACAGCAGGAATGCATGAAAAGGCAGTGAAGCCAATTTGGACCTCTTTTACCTAGCAATTAATTTTATGTCTCAACTATTATGTGCTGTAGTAAACATTTATTGCAATGAATAGTAACAAATGTTAGTGCACCCTAGACACACATAGGGTTTGACAATTACCTATTCTTTTTAAGACGTTGGATTTATCAGATTTTGGTACTAAGCACAAAGACAAAGCCCGAATCAAATTAAAACACCTTTTTAGGCATGATTGTGTAGGTGTGTTTGTGTGTGTGCATGTGGGTGTATTAATGGGCAGACTGAGTAGGAAAAATGTTGGAAGTCCACTCAGCACATTGCTTCAGCTCTATGCCAAATGATAAGATAGTGAAGGAGGGAGAGCTGTGGAGCTATACAGAGAAAAACTGACAGAGAAAGAAAGACAGTTTCAGTAAGCACTAAGAGCCAGGCCAATTAGAGGTATGGATGTTCTGGACGGTGGCCATCCAGAGAGAGAGAGGGACAGAGAGAGAGAGAGAGAGAGAGAGGGAGAGAGAGGGAGACTGACAGAGAGTAGAGAGTGGTCAGCAAAAGGAAGTGACTCATAAAAGTATTTAAGAGCGAGAGATAAAGTGTGTCTGTGTGCACGGGTGTGTGCGAGATAAAGAAATGGTTGATAATCATGACATGTGTTACACTTTATCTGCAACCTCCATGACACTCATCAGTTGCCCCCCTTACCACTCAATTACCCGGCTGTGCTCTGATCTGCGGATTTGCTTCTTTGATATTTTCTTCTCCTCGGCTTTCCCTATGTTTACGTGAAGTACATCCCAGATAAAAGCTCTTATCCTCTTTAAATGTAACTCCAGACAGGCTGCCACGTGCACGTTTATACCGTGCTGACAGACACTTGTTTACATAAATAAACTGAATATTCTGAATACAGTAGCATGGCTGAAAATATGATTCATTAATATTAATAAAGCAAATACAAGCATGAACACTGGGTAATATCAACAATGTATCAAATACAGTAACAGCTTATTGGTGTACATATCAACAAATGTTCTCCAGTGTCCCATGTTTTACTATTAATTACTGCACACATCCTTGCCATTTAGTTAATAACATATAGGTGATGGTGTGGATGTATACAAATGCTGATTTAGCAGTTTGGACTTTCTGAGCTTTGGCATGCTCAGACAATATATGTTATACAAGACACCTTGTCCTTTGGGTGACTACCAGTACAAGGATTTGCACATAAACAATATTTTATCTGCTGGAGAAGATTAGGTGGTAATCTTGGAAAAGCTACTAAATGGACTTTAAGAAGAGATTGTTTTGTCAACTGCCGTTTGCAAGTTCAAGAGTGAGTGTCTTTGAAGTGCTCCAAAAGAATGCTGATGAAGATCATGTGATGTGATCAAAAGCTCCGGTGCTGTACTACACAGACCTTAAAGTGAGATTATTGAGGCCATGAGTTTAGGATTGCATTTATTTATATCCAATTGTAGAACAACATCAGTTCATCATATGTGCATGTGTTTGAATGTAAAAACACACGTGAATAGATGTTTGTTGCATCTGTTTGTGGGTGTATGTGTGTGTTTGTGTTTTCCCACCCCTTTATAATGCATGAAAAACAGAAAGAAGTTGACTAAAAAACCTAAACAGCAAAACCATTAATATTTAAAGTCACTGAATAATAGTGTACGCTCTTCAGTGGCAGACAGAAGGAGACAGAGTTGTCTCTGATCAATTCCTAATATTGATAGTTGCCAGGTCATGTTCTCATCAGAGAGAAAACACATTAAACTCAGGTATTAAACTCAGCCAAAATATAAATGCCAAGATGCAGTAGTGCCTATATAAACTGGGCACTGAGTCATCACAAATATATTCCTTGGAGGGGGTAAGAATATATGTGTTTACAGCTCAAAACCTTTGAAAGATACTGTCATGGCCATGCACTGCAACATATGGTCATGCCATTTAAACAAGCACATGTAGAAAGAGCCGTTTTATGGGCCCTATAGCCCATAGCCTCAAGGCATGTGCAGCATCCATGAAAGGCTCCCTGATGTGAACGTCTGTGCATGTGTTGCAGTGCACTCCTGACAGACTAAATGTATACAAGTCAAAACTGAATACAGAAATGTAAAAAATAATAGAACCACTAGTATATGTATAATATGCAAGTGTGCCCCAAAGATCCACAGCCATTTAGTCTATAGAAATTACGTTGTTTAGTATTTGCATGGGGCCTTTTTTTTTTTTTATGTGTGAACAGATAGGCTATTCAACCCTGGATCAAATGAAAATTATGAGCCAGTATCTGCAAAGCAACCAGATAGCAGAGAAGGACAGCCTCTGGCTAAACTTGTTGATGTCTCGCTTCCCCCTCATTAGAAATCAGCTCCTCATTCAAATTCACACTGATGTTCCTGCAAACACAACGAGCTTATTGTATGGGGCCAAGCACGCCTT
>JAVQJD010041112.1:0-33332 GCA_036023655.1 Nannoperca australis
AGTTTAATTAAACACAGCTGGACTCCAATGAAGGAGTAGCACCATCTCAAGGAGGATCAGAAGAAATGGACAGCATGTGAGTTAAATATGAGTGTCACAGCAAAGGGTCTGAATACTTATGACCATGTGATATTTCAGTTTTTCTTTTTTTATTAATTAGCAAAAATTTCTACATTTCAGTTTTTTTCTGTCAAGACGGGTTGCTGAGTGTACATTAATGAGAAATAAAATGAACTTTTTCAATTTTAGCAAACGGCTGCTCTAAAACAAAAAGTAAAAAAATTAAAAGGAAAGGGTCTGAATACTTTCACTGTATTGTCATAAATCAAAGTATTTTACAAGTTTTTGACCTGATGGCGGCATTAAATAGTGGCGTCAATCCATCAATTAGTTGTTAAGATATTTCAGCCTGTTGTGGACTGACCTTGCCATTCTTAGTCACACCATTTGTGTGGCTAAAAAAACAAAACATACAGTATGTTGTATCATGACTAGTGATGGGTCATTCGCAAATGATTCTATCTGTTGAATTTGAGTCTGCGGGATCTGCGGGCTACCTGAACAAGCTAACAGACACTGAGCTACTGTTACTGGTAGATTAACAAATCTGGGAATCCTCAAATGCCCGAATCTCCAAAAGAGTTGAGTTCTTTATTCTTTCTCTGGTATACAGGCAGTAGTTCGGAATGTGTGTGAAGTGTCGAGGGCAGCAAGTAAGTATGCAGCCAAGTCAAGTCAGGTCAAGATGCAACAAGCTAAGCTTAGTCACATAGTAGAGTGGATTAGAGTAGGTTTTAGCACTGTTTAAGGTTGTAATGCTTCCATTTCGATTGCTAGCAGTAAGTTTGTTAATATATAAGAGCAGAGTGGGCAGTGGCTATTTCCTAAAAGCAGTAGACACTAATGCAGAGCAGGTTTATCCTGAACTTGAAAAAGCACCAGTGGAATAGATTTATTTGTTCATTTTTTTGCCATTTCAACCAGTGGTGGTTGATGACTGGTAGAACTACGGGCACTGAGGGTGTCTGTTTACTCCCAAGACAGTCTCTGATGGCCTGGATTGTAGCAAGAAGTCAATACACTCACATTGCCATGAATTGAAAACTCGAACTATCCTACGTATTGTAAGTCTGTTGCATTTACATAAGCACAGTTTAAATTTAGAAAAGTAAACACTCCACCTATCAAATTAAGATTATTGCAGTTCAACTCAGCTACTTATTTCGTCTGACTGCCTCATCTCTTTCCAGGCAGCAGCATCCTCCAGTGTTTCCTGTCAAACCAGTTTGCTTTTCTGCTGCTGTAGTTCAAGAATGTTTAATCATAACTTCTTTTCCAACATCCTCATTGTAAGAAAAACCTGCACAAGCGACTTTACCGAGTTTTTAAGCTTTGATGCCATACTAACTTCACCGCTTACGTTGCATCACCATCTGTTGAATTAGATAATGGTCTGAATGTAAATGACTAACATCAGGCAAAATAATACAACATGTTTATCAAGAGAAGAATAAATAATTTGGTATGGATGTAAAGAAAAATGTTTTGACTTGTGGCCTTCTACGTGGGTGAATAGTAGGGAGTACGTGGAAAGATTGTGGAGTAGCTCAACTACTTTGAAAAAATAGAAACTGTAATAAACTAATTTACATATTGATTGACCATGTAACACCTCAATGCTACATGTTGCAATTGCGACTGTGTGAGAAACTTGTTAGCAAGTAAGGTCTAAAGTTAGCTTAAAGTAATCTGTTTCAGTAGAAAAAACTAAATACTAACTAAACTTTACTTTAGCTAAAAGTAAGACATAAACGGCGGAAATAGTTAGCTAACTGGACTGAATAAACTCTTTAAATAGCAAGCTAAAAGTAAATAGTTTACTAAAAGTAATGAATATACTGTTGAAATAGTTAGCTAACCATAATGAATAAACAGTAAGGTAAAAGTAAACCGTTTAAATAGACAGGTAATAGATAAATGGTTGAAGCAGTTAGCTGAAAGTAATTGATAAATTGTTAAAATAGATAGCAATGAATGGCTAAACAGTTGAAAAAGCCAGCTTAACATAATTTATATAAATGGTATAACAAATGGCTAGAACAGAAAGCTAAAATCAATGGAGAAATCCAACTTCAGCCAATCAAAATGGAACATTTACAAACTTGACCAAACTGACCTAAACTTTGACAATTGAATTACATAAAAAATATATCATAACAATATCCACTATATATATCCATATAATTAAGTAGTGTTAAATGCCATCCAGTTTAATATAAATTCAAATAAAGACAGGTACTCATGTATTCTTGTATTCGGTGATACATTTCACTGATCCGATTAGCGGCACATGTTGCTTCTGGGACTCCATACATGTCTCTAGATATATTGGAGTTACTGCGTTGTTCTGAGGCTCAGTGGTTGTTTTTCCATTAAAACAGGAAACCTTCCTCATCCTCTGGGCTATGCAGTCTCAAATCAATTTTTTTTTAAATATATCCCTGTGCTCTCTACAACAGCAGCCACAAATCAGTTCATCGTTCCTGCATCCCAAAATGGTTGTTGGAGCAGCAACAAGCAGTAGTGCAAGATAAATGTGGGCAAGCGCATTGTAATTTCCATATCAATCACGCATAGTGTCAGGAGCTTATCTTGGGGAGAAAGGGGGGAAAAGAGAAGAGAGATTGGGGGAGAAAAGAGAGAATAGATTCTATTTCAGCTATTATTTAATGAAGTGCATTTTCAAATTGAGGGCCAGGTAATGCACCTTGTGGCACACAGTCAAAAGCAAACTGACCGACTGACTGACCAGGTGCCTGACTGATCTGTTTAACAATTCTTGAAACGGTTTGAGAATTCTCAACTATTTCTGACATCTGGGTGCAAACAGAGTGCAACTGTCATTTAGGCCATAACTGTCCAGCAGATTTATCTTCCAGAAACATTAACATTGAATCGTGGCTGTCAGCATGTATGTCACCGGGCCTTTGTGTAGAGGTGGTGCGGCTGACAAGCTGGCAGGAAAGGGGGGATGGGAGGATGAAAGGAGGGAGAAAAGATGGAGAGAGAGAATGAGGGGAGGCCCTCAAGGCCCCATAACAAGTTCTCTCGAGTTGGGCTGGCAAAACTTAATGCCGGCGTCATCTTGTTAAGCGCGGGAGTCATTGAAGGACACCAGACAATTGATTGAACGGAGTTGACTTCAGCACAATTTCCTCCTCGTGGCGACATGTATCAACCAGGCCATGGGTCCCTACATTCTGCAGCTTAACTACCTCTCAGGTCTCCAACTGTGACAAATGGCTTCTGTCTCTTCTAATGTAATATTTGTTTCTACTTCTGAGAGCCTCTCGGCTACTCCGCGGCGAGTCTGTCTGCCGACTGCTTCATTGTGTTAGCTGACTTTATTCCCCAACCGGCTGTCAATTGGTGGACCATCTGAGTGTTCTCGTCTGTCTGTCTTTTGTCTCATTGCCTGCGCCGTCCTTTTTTCTCTCTCAAGCTCTCTCTACTGCTCCCCCGTCAACCCCTTTCTCTGTCTCGCACTCACCATTCCTCTGCCTCCCTTGTGCGCTCCGTCTGTCTCTCTTCCTTCTCCTACTCTCTCATTCTCATTGCCTCTCTGCCATCCTACTCCCGCTTTCCCTCTCTCTTCCTCCCTCCTCCCCCCTTTTTCTCTCTCCACTTTACCGCCATGTCTTTGCTCCAGATGCTAGCTGTCTCAGCTCCGTGGGCCGCGTCTCCGTGATGGGCCCCTCCAGGAATTCAAAGCACCATTTTGGCATTTTCTTCCAAGCAATTGCTTTTTGCAGTAATAAAGGGGGAGTAGCTTTAGCATCTCTCTCTGAATGGGCTTACTGGCCCTAGGCAAAACAAGCACAAGTGCACATCCATGAATCCTCTCGAGGCGGGAGCACACCGCAAGACTCAGTCCGGATTCCGACCCAATTAAGCCGTCTCACACAATTTACAGGATTGGTTTCAAAGACTAACCATTAATCACTTTGTCTTTGTCAAAGGCTCCAAATGAGGCCCCTGAATTAATAATTTTGTGTTTATACTTTCCTTTTAATAAGAAAATCCTGGGATGTATTGACATCATAGAGCAGGACAAGCAGTTAACACAGAAATGTGCATGCTATAATGACAGCAAACAACACATCACTTACAATATGATATGTAAATATTATACATGTAGTTTAATGGTAATTAAAGCCACACTGACACCAAATTAATTCATGATGGGACATGGAGCATTTAAGGTGCAATTAGCCATGGAGGCTTCTACGGCGATATTTTGCCCAAATGCAAACTCCAAACACTTCACAATTTGTTTTCACATTAAGTAAATGTCACAGCATATTAGCATGCTATTATGGCATCCATGTTTTTCTTTTACACAACAGGGTCTGGTTACAAAGGTGCAGGTAGAGACGACTTAAAACCCAGAAACAGAGAAAGAGCGGCAAAAAAACAATTGTGGAGAGGGCGTTGAAGGTGAAGTGATGAGAAAAATAGAATCAGTGAGAGAAGCGGCTTTAATGCAACTTTTACTGCATCCGAGTGTAAACAAGTGCACCAACTGTTGTAGCTGTTAACTGTTCTGAGGCCATGGAGCAGCTGTGGAGGAACAGGCTGTGTGCTGTTTCACTACAGATGAAGCTGTGATAACAAAACTGCAAAACACTGGCATGATGCTGACTTGTAGGATTTACTGTGGCTATAGCAAAACGCCTTCTATACTTGCCACTGTCTCTTTTCCAGGAAAGATTTGTGTATTGAATAGCCAGTACATGTGTGCACATACTGTAAATGTTCCAAGCTACAATGATTGGCATTACATCCTTTTATTAAGAAGTTTTTTCCTCGTGTGTTTACCTACAATCAATAGTTTTAACAAGAGGCGAGCATGCACACACACACACACGCAGTGGTAATATTGAAACGAGAAGCACTGAGGCTGTAATTGATTGCATACCTGCATTTATAAGTATTATGTGCATCAGGCTGGTCAACTAAAAGGCCAACGTTCATTGATTCAGTGAGAGGCTGCAGAGCGTAGAACAATGTTTGACTTCTTTGTTCTGATGTAACAATCAAAAAAATAAAAACTGTTCTTTTTAGTTTCTTTTAGAGGACGCAGGGTAACTGCATATCTTCAGTATAACGGTGGTCTATTTTTGAACAAGAGAAAGTGTCTACAGCCATGCTAGCAGCTCTGCGAGGCTATGCTTAGGCACAGCAGTGCTTTGAGCTAAATGCTAATGTCAGCATGCTAACATGCTGATGTTTAGTGGGTATATGGTTTGCCATGTTCATCAGAACATGCACAAAGGAATCTTTAACAGTACATTTTAATTGATTGACTACACTGTTGGGAAATGTCCTTTTGGCAAGTATTTGGTCATCAATCTGTCAAGCTCCTGAAGTTTGCGGACGACACCACCCTCATTGGATTCATCTCTGGTGGGGATGAGTCCACCTACAGGTGGTAGATTGACTATCTGGTGACATGGTGCAGTCAGAACAACCTGGAGCTCATTGCTCTTAAGACAGTGGAGTTGGTTGTGGTTTTCAGGAAGAACGCAGCCCCAACCGCCCCCATCACCCTGTGTGACTCCCCAGTCAGCACTGTGGAGTCCTTCTGCTTCCTGGGCTACATCATCAGCCAGGACCTCAAGTGGGAGCTGAACATCAGCTCTCTCACCAAGAAAGCCTAGCAGAGGATGTACTTCCTGCGGCAGCTAAAGAAGTTCAACCTACCAAAGACAATGATGGTGCACTTCTACACCTCCATCGTTGAGTCCATCCTCACCTCCTCCATCACCATCTGGTACGCTGCTGCCACTGCCAAGGACAAGATCAGACTGCAGCGTATCATTCGCTCTGCAGAGAAGGTGAAGGCTGCAATCTGCCTTCCCTCGAGGACTTGTCCACCGCCAGGTCCCTGAGGTGTGCAGGAAAGATTGTGGCTGACCCCTCCCACCCCAGTCACAAACTCTTTGAAATGCTCCCCTCTGGCAAGAGTCTACGGTCCATCAGGACCAAAACCTCACGCTATAAGAACAGTTTCTTCCCCTCTGCAACTGGCCTCATCACGTTATAACCATAACGTTATATTAACATCTGCTACAATCTGAACGTCGCACATCCTCAGTTCAGATTGTATTTACATTTACATTGCGCAGCTCTTCTTTTTGTTATTATCGTAACTTTTCTACTTAGTGGTTTTATAAAAAAATTTGTGTATATATCTATGCTCTTGTTGGCACCCACGCACCAAAACAAATTCCTTTTATGTGTAAACCTACTTGGCAAATAAATCTGATTCTGATCAGCTCCTACTTCTGTGATCAAAAGCTGAAAACAATGCGTGTCAACTATCATAGTGCAGTGCATTGGAAACACAAACACATTTAAATGTGATCTTTAAGTAGAAACTTCTTTTAATCTTAATGAACTACAGGAGACTAAAAGTTGTATTCACCCCTTTGCTGTGTCATAATTCAGAGATTGTCAAAATGACTTTAAGATGAGCTATGAGAGCTAATATTCTTGATGAATATTACACTAATAAAAAGGCTTAAAAGTCAAAATACTGTATAGACTGTAGATCAGCAATGGGTAGGTGTAGTTTCTTCATATTGTTAAAAAAATCACATAATCCTTCAATAACCCCCTTATAAAGTGCCTTGAACCTTGGAGGAACATTCTCCTCCTCTTACATGAAGTCAAGTCAAGGAAGGGACTATTTCTTGCATTGGAGCTTGTAGGAATCCCAAATTTTCAATTCACCAATGTGGATCATTGATGAATTGGTTTTGATTTCCCAATGTTTGCCATTTGAAGAACTTATGAAATCCTGGAGTCACCTTGGGTACAGTTATCCAAAGAAAAACATGAAAAAAACCTTAGCCTGTAGTGTTCTTGGTGTTTATGGCAACACATCACCAAGGTAAGTTACCAGGTGATTTCTTTCAGGTGCAGAATGAACTGCTTATTTTACCAATCACTACCACTTATCAAAACAACTCGCTTCACAAGCTAAATGTAAAACATCAGAGGGTATGAAGTTATTACGTTAATATGAGGAGCTGTAGCACAATAACATTTCTAAAGAACCAATGTGCCCACAAATCGATCACCAAGCCTGTTGAAAGCCACTCCGACAATTGAGGTTGTGTCAGAGGGCAGGTGAGTTGCCAGAAGGGAAAAATCGGAGGTCCAAGTGGCAATGCAATCATCTGCCATGATAGAAATAAGAGGGGTTTAACGGCCAGGGCTCCAATTCTGGTTTTCAATTGCTACCTTGCAATCACAGCTTTGAGGTGTCAAAGGTGCTGGGAAGTGTGGGGAAGCGATTGGGTGTATCACATCTTAGTCTGCACAATGAACACACAAAGGAAGGTAGACATGCAAATTCAGAAGTTTACAGTAACATATGTAAAAAAGAAACCACAAAAATATTCAGACATCCTCCAGTACCACTCAGACAAACAGACTCCAGTGTGACCTGGTTATTGTCTCATAACCTCTGTCTTCTTTAATCCTCCATCACAAAGATGATTTCTATCCCAGGATGCGCAGAAACTGGAGCATCACACAGTGATAGAGTAAATCCCATTTGCTCGGATATTGTGTTTATATTTATGAAACGTAAGAAAAATGGAATTCTGTAAACATAGGTGCAAGATAATGCCCTTATCCCCATTCCCTTTTCTAAAATAGAATGATGCTCCCATGGACATTATACAAAGGCCATTTCAATGGTACTTTTCTATTCTATCCTGCTCTCGCTCAGCACTTCTGAGTCCTGTGTCCAATCTTTTAGTCTTATTTATTCGTTTCTTTGTCACCCTATTATTCCTGTTTCTAAATTTCTTCCCTTTTATCCCTTCTTGCTCCCTCTCTCCTTCTGCAACTGGTTTCTGCATATGGCAATATCAGTGAGTGTGGTTTTCTGCATACGCCAACATCAGCAAGCAGCTGGGTGAAGTCTGGGGCTACAATAAATCCAGGATCATTTGCTTCACACTGCCCTACATTGGACTTCAATTATTTCCCACACAGCAGGACTGGACATGATATTCATACCATACCAAGATGTGCAAAGTGGAAAAGGGTCTACCTCTTCTTACAGGGATAAAAGTGATTCTGTCAACTTGAGTCAAAGTTTATCTTCAAATACTTTCATTAAGAGAGAACAACATTGATAGCAATGCAGAACTAGCACATTTTATTTACAACTATGCTCAGTCAATCAAAATCAAGGTGTCTATCCATCACCTCACCAGTCCGTATTGTTAGCCTTGAATGCTAACGATGTGTTGATCAGGTGTAAGCTTTTAACATGAATGTGAGAATAGAATAAGTGGAGCAGTGCTGACAGTGTTAATGAGACACTTGAGCTGATTCCTTTTCAAGGATTGTGGCAGTTTCTTCTACGTATTAATAAGGTCATCCATCAAGATGAAAAGGTTCCCGTCAAATAATTATGGTAATAAAGCCAATTAAAATGACCGGCCATTTTTCTGAATACAGACAAGCTAATTAAATATATATTAATGAGAGGCCGCCCCTGCCACTTTAGAGTCGCTCAGCAAGGCTTCAATGTGGACTTTGTGTCCTGGAGGTCAACAGAAAATGGACATTTTAAAGTGATGCTGATTTCATCGGCATACGCGGCGTCAAAGGCCAATCAGACTTCTCTATTATTGTAACTTCTTGGACAGACACAACATTTATATTATTAGCAGGTACACGATGTTCTGAGCAGCAGCTGAGAGCTGGTGTAGAGGTTGCCACAGATTCTCATGGCTGCTTCAGCTGCCGCGGGGATCGAAATGGCACGGTGGTGAGCTGATTATTCTCCTGCCACATCCTGCCAGTGGCTGTGACATGGTCATTATCTCAGGCCAGCAGATTAATTCAGTCACAAAGGCGAGGTCACTCGCTCCTGCCAGGCCTGAGAGAAGAGACTCTTGGGATTCTGCGAGGGGGACTAGGGCAAGGCAGAAACGGCTTCTTCCGGCCTTTCTGCAATGAAATTCAAAGGTTTAAGGTTAACAGTCTCCCTAATTGCGAGTGCACATCCCATGACAATACTGGTGCAGACCATTTAAGCTGGAATTTGCCTGCTAAATGGAATTCTCTGCACAGTAAACTTAATTATGCAAATTTTCTGAATTCTGTTGCTGAATGGGATAACGCTGCGCTCTCAGTTTAGGTATGAATGGGATTGAATTCTAAAATGGATTCCCAATTACATTGAACTGACAAATGAATATGCACCAAGAATAAGGTAGGATTTGAGCTGTGCAGTGTCGTGCTGCTATATGCTTTTGAATCAAATTACATTTGAATTTCATATAGCTGAAGTGGCTTTGAAAGTCCAGCCAGGAAATATCACGTATAGCAGGACATATGGTAAATTTATATGAAATAATTTTATCCTACATTCATAAATCCACCCATAATGAGAAAAAATGTCTTCCTATAACGAACAAGGCTAATAATGAGGATAATTTTCTTTCATTAGGGTTGGCAGACCAAAAAAATAAATAAAAAAAAGAGTCATAGTCTGGGTTAATGTCATTCACTTCTCTGATCTCAGGATCAGTACTTCAAAGGCCCAACCTTTATTATTCACTTTCCAGCTTGTCAAATTCCTCCCACTCCAGTCCACACACTTTTGTATTTCTATTTCCCTTTCTACCTATCACCCTTAATTTTACTCAAGTCAGAGCCTTTCATCTTTTCATTTTCTTCTTCATTGTGCAATGAAATGCCTGTTCACCTTTTCAGATTCCTTTTGGATATCATGTCTGTCTGTTGTTTGCCCCTCTCTCCCCTCACCCTCTTCTCTTGCTCCACCAACTGTCACCGTGGCCTGGCCAACCAGGAATTTAGGATGCCAGGACCAGGCACCATTGAGTCAAATCACGCCAGTATAAATATTACTCAAAACTTTTTCCATTGCACATTATGTGTGCATCGGGATCAAGAGGTAAAATCAGCCCAGTCAATAGGCACTGACATCTTTTTGCAAACAACACATTTTAAAATATTTTAATGATGAATCAAGAAGGTGTTGCTGTTACGCAGCAAGGGAATCTTTAGCCTTGCTAGTGGCTCTGTGAGGAAGTGCTTAGGCAGAGCAGTGGTTCAAGTTAAAGGCTAACATTGGTGTGCTAACATGCTCACAGCGCATGTGCAACATACAGGTTGTATTTACCAAGTTGGCCATCTCAGTTAAGCCCTTACTCTTCACTGCTCTGTATTTGCTCACTGGTACATTCAGATGTGGGAGCTGCCTGAAATAACTCTATTCTACTACTGAACACCAATATTGGATGTGTTTGATGTTGTCAGTCATGCTAACAAATCATCTGTTAGCGGTAAACAAAGCTGCTGGGCATTTGTGGAATCATTATTGGTCCCCAACCCCGGTTAGAAACTTTAATCGGTTGCCAAGGGAGACTTGTCCTGTGGTGTGGCTAAAGGTCAAGTCATTATCCAGTCTGATGCTATATCTTTGAAAATAAACAAAAACGGTCAGACTTAGTTGAAAGTTAAATGGGAAATGTTGCAGATGAAGGAAACCTGTTGATTGGTAGTAACTGTATTTATAAATCATGGATGAATGGATGGATGCATGGCTAGACAGACAGACAGAAGCTCTTGGGCATTCTGGCTGTCACATACTGTAAATAGTTGACAGTTGTAATTAATAGGCTGACAGATGAGTGTGTGTGAAGGTACATGTGTACTGAATGATTGCTCCAAACACTGCTGTGGTACTGAGTGTTGCAGTAAGCACATTAAAGAAGAATCTGTCACTAAGCTCATGGGCGAGTACACCAGCTCCCCACCTCCCACCCATTCCTCCCAGCTGATGGATGATAGCAGGGTGTGTATCTGCATACATAGGCTCAGCCCTGCATGGCATTCAATTAAAACTCGGGAACTTGCACTCGGCGTCCCCACTGAGATAAAGGTAGGCAAACAAATCAATGTGGATGGAGGGAATCATTCCTCTAAAGTTATCATTCCCCCCGAACACACACACACAAACACACACACACACACACACACATTATGGCAAATGTATTGAATGTCAAATTCACACTAAAACACACATATATATATAACAACTACCATGTATGTAGCATTCACAAAACATATGCAGCAATACTCCACATTCACACACATACTGTCCTACAGAGTGTAAGTAGGTAAGTGCATGCTTACAGTATGTGACTTTCATGAACATGACACACATTCCATTCATACAGTACACACGTACAGTACAGCACTGTGGGTATCCTTGACTTAGATAATTGTTGCCGCTGTAACTCAAAAGACAACATATCCCCCAGCTTTAGAATTAGCATATTCATTATTTAACTGGGGAGCAGCTGGCTAATTGGCAAATGAAATGCTTTCAATAATGTTCACGAGAAGCAGAATTTGATTAAACTGAATCTGGGGGAAATACCAAAAAGGAAATGAATGTAAATGAGCATGTGAAAAAAAAAGATAACTTTTGGAACATGAATAAAGTAACATGAGCTGCCATTGTGCAGATGTACCAACTTTGCTGTGTTTGTGTGCAAATAAAGTGGTTTACAGTCAACAGAAATGCATAAAAATGTGGTGAAAATTACTGCAATTTTCCATGCGGTGCTTACTGTAAACTCTCCAAAGGGAGAAGAAGGATATCACAGCTCAGCTCTGGTGCAGGTACTCCAGTTTTAATGGACTTCCAAAGCCAACTGACTCATGTCAGCTTTGTAAATCAGAAAGGAAGGAGGAGGGGGTCGGATGTGCTCGTAAAAATGCCCCCACAATTCTCTTCTCCGCTCATTCGAGTTAATGACACACACTCTCAGGCCATATATCAAGGTCTGTTTGATCCTGGTCAAGGATATTAAACTTTGATGGGTTCCCCACATTCACTAGTCCCCGTCTTCCTTTGCAGGGGACAGGGCAGGGTTCATTCGATATGTGCACCCATCTGATAGCCAACGGGAAATTACTCATAAGTGCAGGCCAAAGTGCTGGCACCAAGCTGACACAACTTCATTCCAAAATGCTTCACATCCATTTTGGCAATTTTTGCTACTTGTGATCCACAACAAAAGGTGACGTGTGTCAGCGGGGAAGCATAAAAAGAGTACCAGGAGAGTGGGAGCAGAGCAGCGGGGTAGTGGTACAGCACAGGGGGGGGTTGGATAGACTGGGTGGATGTACTGTTGGACAAACCAATGGTGGCTGCTGGGCCACAGCGACTGCGTGGGTCACATTTTAAAAAGTTGTTGTGTTGACAGCCTGCCATCAGAGAAAAAGCATATTGTTTTGGGCAACGTGACTCTTTCTGCAAGGTTTTACAATAAACCAGAAGCGAACTAATCATTGCCTGAGCGGAGGCTGTTTCCACACAATCACTGGCAAAGGCCCATGCTAACATTTAGAGATGGAGTCCCTGCTGGGTTTGCTGAAGATGCAAATGTGTCCCCAATCTCTTCAATGGGTTAAATTGATTTTTCCACATCTGCAGTTGGTGTTGTTGTTTGTTGTCGGACCACTTGTGGGGTGGGGTGGTGGTGGGGGCGTTGCTGGCTCCCACAGCTGCACCACAGTGTCCTGTGGACAATGCTCATCCTGGGTGGCTTTGACGCAATGCAACAATTGTTTGTAGAAAGAGCAGACGTGGGTCAACAAAACACATTCTCTTCATTTCTGATTAGCATTGAAAATGAGCTGCACCATCGGGGCCTGTGGATGCTTTCTAACAAAGCAGTAATATAGAAGCTTTGTTGATAACATATATATCAACGGAGGATTGTGGGTATTTGCATGCATGTCTGCGTTTCTGTGCAAGAGCAAGAAAGGTGTCTTGTGCGTTCTTTTAAGACCGAAAATCGTAACTTCAACAGTGTCAACACTGCATTGTACCATCTATTGTTTACCCTGTAATGGTTAAAATAGCTTCCACAATCAATGAAAACGAGTACTGTTTCACTTTCCCAGTCATCCCTCGTCTCACTTCTCAGTGTTAATGAACTGTGGTTTTGCCATTGTTATCAACAGCACATCCTGTTTAATTATTAATAAGCCTGGCTATTTTCTTTGCAAACAGAAATTCTGTACATGCAGCCTGTAGGTGTTGTGAATGACAGCTTGAACAGTGGAGTTTGGATGGGCTTGGTCGTCTGTTATTCACGCTTGTTGTGCAAAGCTCCATGATCGTGCATGGGGAGCGGAGGAGGAATTCGAGTCCCTGTCTTTTAACACAGCAAAGCATTATGCTTCTGTCGAGCATAATGATGAACCGTAGTGCAGAACATATGATTAAGAACATAAGAAAGAGCGTGTTAGGTTCATATCAGCTCTGCAAACACTTAGATATGTTGTTTGGATATGAAAGGAACCAAGCAGCTATGGGGGCTGTTGTGCCATACATACGACTGATGAATAAACACTAGCTACCACAGGGGAGGCCCAGATTCATGGCTTTTCACGTACACTACCTGCTATCATGATCATGAAAAACATTCCAATACACCCTCCTACTCCACTTCTTTCTCTTTCATCCCCTTTTCCACACCCAACTCCTCTTTTAGATTTATTTTGTTTCCATAGAAACTGGGTCTTGTCCCATGCATTCTTCTCTCATGGCAGCTTCCTTCCCCACTGGATAGAGCTCGTGTACGATTGTTGAGGCAGTAATGTGGTGGCGGTGTTAACACTGCTTTCACTGTAGTGGATCAATTACAACCACAACATACCGTAGATTTATTCTGGATTCTTTTCATAGAAATAGGGAAACCGATAGGACCAGAGCTAATCAAAAACCGCTGCTTAAGATCAAACCATGCAGGAAATGAAAGACTGTATGATACTCATCATGCTGATGCTGGAAATCTATACAAGCTCAGATGAAAAGGAGTCTTTATGATCATTTGTATGCTGAAAGTCAGAATGTTAAATTTTATAACAAAGCAATTGTTTATAATCACATTTTAGGAAGTACTCTAAAAGCCTTATTTTTTATTTCAAGTATAACTTTGACCAGATTACTAATCCTCTGATTCTATTTGGCATTTATTTCACACAATACAGGCCTCAATTTCTGAAAAGCATCTAAGCTTCAAGAGAATCTTTATTTTAAGCCCACGGATGGGGGATCTCACATTAATTAAAAAAATCTTATTTACAATGATGGTCCCATGCCCTTCATCCAAAAAGGGCAAGATGCCAAAGAAAGTTAATAGATGAGATGGAAGATGTGTTTTCATGCTGAAATTGATTCACAAGTCTTGTTTATAAGTTTGAAACAAGATCACAGATTGGTGCTTCGATGATTATTTTGTATGAAGTTAGAATAATCAATGACTGAAATGAGACCAAAGCTACCAAGTGCTCGGCACACCACAAATGCACTGAACTCACGCGGAACAAATCCACACAAGTTCACCGCTAAGGCCTGATCAAACTTTTCCTGTTTTAGATTTCTTAAACCTGCTAATACTGGGGTCAAGAGTCTGACGGGCCTTCAGTTTTCAAAATTTCTGGGCTTCCATGGTGGAATATGAATATTTTTTACCACCACCTCTGTGACCTGACCGTATGAGCAGGGCAATTAAGGTAAAAAAGGGGAATGGCAGCCAGCTGATCTGTGGCCTCTAGGAGCTTTAAATGGGCAACCCACCTTTCCAGACACACAAAACAATGTTTGCTCATGCACTTCTAACGGAACCATTATGCATGAATCTGACTCCACATGTCAGTGAGTTTTTTAAATGTTCAAAAAATGGAAGCACAAAAGCAACGCCAGTAGAACGAGTGTGTGAGGTAATCCTGCCCCACTCACAGTTGAGGGACCATTGGATTAACCTACTGTAATTAAGTTTACTGGCTGATTGTTGTGGATTATTTGCTATGCGGACACTTGTCAAAATAGAACATGCATGCCTGTTGGCGGTGCACAGTGGGGATTTAACCAGGTTATTAAAGCTTGAACCCATTTCAATTCAGCTTGTGCTAAATGGATAACAACCACAGAGATGGATTTCCATTTTATCCTAATTCACAGGATCATGTCTACATACTCTATTTCCCTGATGGTTCTCCTTTGTGAACATCCATCTGCATCAAGCATTTCTCTTTCATCATCTGTTAGTATAATTTCATCTCGTACTCTGAATACTGAAAAAAATTGGAGGCTGCTTTTCAGTCAGAGTCATATGCAAAATATATGCTAGAAAATAAATGGTAATTGCTAAATGAATTACTGCCTGCATGCTTGCAACCTGTTATTCTGAATGATCTGAAACTAACAGATGGATATAACATACAAACACTGTACAGGTATTGGAAGAATTTCTATGAATCCAAGCAGGCTCTGTGCACTTGAATCAGTGTTGTTGTGTCCCGTTTGGTTGTGCTGACCAAGATATGGCATGGTCGAAAACAGGCAGGAGTAAAGCCAAACTCGTTCCAAATGAACATGCTGACCTCTCAGACCTGCAAGTGTGACAGCAGCGATAAAAGTCGTGCTGTGTGGAGATTGAGGAGGCAATTATATAAAGCCCAACAAGCTGCAAGTCGATGGTGTTTTAATTAAAGCTTTAATCTGCTTAGGGGGAGATACATGACATGGCCTGTTGTGGATATGATGAGGATATTGTTTAGTTTTTTTTATTCTACTGTGATTGGGCTTTGTTATGAGATCAATTTTGTCTCAGGTGCAGAAATTGATCATTTATATTAGTTTTTTCCCCTTTAACCACTGTGTTCTTCTTATCACAGTGCAAATAAAAAAAAGAGTGTAAGCTAATTCCCAACCAGGCCAGGGCATCAGGGCAGGGCAAACCTCCATTAACCTGTGAAAAAAGCAGTTGCACCTTAAATGAAGCCAACCCCTTGTCCAATTGCAACTAATGATTAACCGTATCCTAGCCTCTGGCAGTGTTCAATTGACACCACATTTTTCACAATTCTCTTAATAGCTAATTCAATTAATCATCATTTTAAGACTCACCAGGGTGAACCAGCAGACCCGATCCACTAAAAAGATGGAACAAATGGTTTGAGAGTTACACATCACTAATCAGACCATTAAGGCTAAACAACACAGCGGCAGTGACTTGAAAAGATAGGAGTGGCATAATGCTAAAGTGGGATGACTCAACAGAGTCTGTTCCACCGCTGCCCTCTGTGAGAAAACAACAAATGTTTGATTACGTCTGGAATGTTTGAACAGATGGTGGAGAACCCTTTCTGCCAACCACCATCGCCTGAAGGTAGCACACCCTAATGCGGCAAGCCACAGGCAGGAAACACTGACTACATCATGCTTGACTTCACATGCATGTCAGACCCCTCCTTAGGCTCTCTGTGGTCCTGCTCTCTTGAAAAACTTGCCTGCTGACTTGAGGTCCATCACAACTTTGTCCACATTCAAAACTCTCCTATTCTCCCAGACTTATAATGAATTACTTTGTGTGCTTGTATTCTTATATTTATGCTTATGTTACCTATATTCTCATGTTTATGTATATATTTTTTCATTTTGTCTAAATTACATTGAGTGTACTTGTAATGAAATGTGCTATATATATATAAAATTGCCATTGCCTCCTTAGTAACTAGGGAGCTAGCTCAAGCTGCACCTCCCCTAACAGTGACCCCAGCAACCCCTGCTTCCATTGCACTTCTCATTAGGCCAGTTGTTTTCTCGCCAGAGCCCTGGATTACTTCATTATTCGGCCTTGACGTGTTCACTGGCAAGCCCCCCAGTGCTCATTATCAATAGCTCTGCACTGAGCACACCAGCTGATTGGAAAGACTTGCTATTGAGGCTCAATGGAAGTGCGGGGGCGAGCAGGGAGAATTCATTAGGGCCTAGTGACACCGCTAAACCTGATGCGGCAACTGCAACTTATGCCTTGGTCTGATAGGGACCATTTATTGGAGGGGAGTCTTTTTCCCCTCTCCTGTTGTGTGGGGATGAGAGGGGCTGTAAACACTGCACTCTCTTTGAGGCGCATGAAGATAACGGTGGCAGATGGTTGTCTGCGTCACAACGAGAGTGATGTATGCCCGGCACAGAAGTGAAAGTGGAATAATTGCCTGCAACCTCCGAGTTAGCCCTGTAAATCTGAAAACATAGTGGCCACACATGTGTTTGGCATATACACTCACACACAATGCCAACGGACACTCCCAGTGGCCCTTAAAAACAGGCTACTGAACGCTGATTACAGGCCTTGCAATAGCTAGCTCCTTCATTATCATGTCTTTAATTGGGGCAGTGTTTGTATCATTTCCCACCGAGCTGCTCCTTAAACCTTCCGTAGAGCTCTCAGATGTGTTTACTGCTGCCCTCGGGTGACTGAAACAGTGCTCTGGCCTGGGGACAAAGGAAACAATGTCCCTGTTTAAGGCTGTTCTGCTCAGTGACAGCCCCCTGGAAAGGCTTCCCTTGACTGTGTTTTGGGGCTAAGAGTGCAAGGTAGAGACGATGGAGGAAGAGAAAGAGCTATCACTGGGAAGCGAGGTAGACGCCACAGGATGTATGACTGGATAGGGGCTTCCTGGCCCATATGAGGTTACACATAGGTAATCTAAGCACATCCAAACTCTATGCACACACAAACAAGCACACCGCTTGCCCCCTTTACGCCAATTTCTGTCATTGGGCTGCCTTGCCCTGCGGAATCTGGTCCATCGATCTGTCCGGGCCGACTCGATTAAATGTACCATTCACAATCTGTCTCCTTGCTTCTAATTTCCATCTGAGCGTTTGGCCGGTATGGCTGGAGCATCGCCCAGAAGCTGAAGTCCATGGAGAGTGACTCTATTGTTTAGTGCTTTATTCATGCCTCTCTGGACTAGAAAACTACAGCCCCCACCCCACCAGCCACCACCCTTCAGCTCAGCGGCCATCAGCAGCAGAAGAATGGACACCGCGGAGGAGCAGAGGGAGCTGTCTCATATGGCTACATCTACTGGAGTCTGTCTCACACAGACTGGCGGAGCTGAGCTGCTGTTTCAGCAGTGCCTCGACAGCACTTGGGCCGTTTTCAGGTTCACTGGCGACTGTTTAACCAGCCGAGGCGTTGAAGGGAGCTCTGTGAACATAAAAGAAGCCGCACAATTTCCTCTTTTCTGACTTGCTTGTGGGTCTTGGATTAATGGTGGATACCAAAAAGGCGTGTTATTGCAATGTTCTCAGACAAATTAGCATGTTGTACCTGTTTTGAAACTACAAATACCACTGTGACCCAGGATTTCCTTCCACTGACAGTAGATGCTGTTTCAAAGAGGACAAATCACAATGTCACAACACACACCTCCGATTTCAAATCTAAAAGTGCTTTCATTTATTTGACAGGGTTATTATTGAAGAAAAAGGATGTTATGGTTATCTCTAGGTATCCCATTCACTGCACTGTGTCTACAAGGCCAGCTGCAGCCTCAGGTCCAGGGCACACGGACCCGGCCTAAGGTCCAAACTGGTAAGACTTGATACCTTTTGATCTTGTGGTACATTACCACTGGGGGGAGGGTAAGGGAGGTGGAGGCCCTTCCATGGTGGAAGTGCCATCATAGTCATTGCTGCCCCTCTTACCCCTTCTCCATTTCATCGTCTCCAAACTAATGCCAAGATGTTTTATCCTGATCTCTAATGTGAGCGAACACCACATGGATATGTAAACACTAGGAATATATACCAACAGCCTCTCAACCCTTTTCCTCTGGAAGACTTTCTAATTAATGTTATGTTTATTTTTCCACAGACAAACCTGTTACATCATTATCTTGCGCAGACATTTTATGTATCATTCTGGTGGATAGTGCCTCACAGCTTTGCTTTTATCCATCTGCTGAAAACAAGATTCACAGCAAAAGAAATTGGTTTCTTATCGTTTGGATGATATAACAATCAGTGCCAATAGCGTGTGGAGAGTATCTTTTCATAAGACTGGAAAAACAGACATTACAAATATGATGACATCAGAGAAAGAGGACATGAAACTGTGTCATGTATGCCTGCAAACAAACTAGGCTAATACTTTGAGTATTTCAAATATTGCAGGGCAAATGATCCGTCGCTTAAAGCAAATTGAAATGATGCATTTTCTCATTTTCTTTGTGGAAGGGCACACGCATAAAAAGAATTAAAGAGAACTTAACAAGACGTCTTTATTCCTAAAAGCCTTCATTTGAATTAGAAAAGTATGTGTTTATTCCTGTCAAAGATGAGAAGTAACTCTGACACAAACCTATCCCTTTGAAGCAGCGAGGCTGCTGCAAGCAGAGGATGTGACTGATGCTGTAGTATAAAAGCCTACCACGTGCATCAATGGCACACTGGAGAGCAGGCTGGGATAGTCAGAACTCACCCCTGAAAAGGTTCACTTAAAAATGGGGGAGATAATAGACATGTAGGTGGGTGAAGGAGGGTGGATAAATGAATTGACAGAATGGACAAAGCAGAAAAAGAAAAAGGTCACTTCTTTACTTCTTTTCTTATAACTCCCATAGCCATGTATAACCATCTGCCTGCAGAATACTGCAGGGCCAGTGCTGGCTGCAGACATGCCTGTCTGACTGTGGCTCTGCCAGGACCCCATCCACCTGCAGTGACCTAACAGAGCGCCCGTCTGCTTAGAAAGCCCCTGCCTGGCACAAACCTGGCTCCGTTAAGGTCCTCTGAGTGTCTGGTTTGTGTCACTGTGTGTGTGCGCATGAATATATTCCAGGTATGTTCCATGCATGGGTGTTTTTGTAAATCTAACTAAGAATGATGCTCAGGTGTCCTGAGCGTGTTCGTCTGAGAGAGCAGTCAAATGAGTGAGCTGGGGATATTAGCTGTCTGTGAAACGTAAAGAGGGACAACCTCATGCTCGCTGTCCTTCCCAGTCGGCCAGTACTAAGCAGGCAACAGATGGCCTGCTGGCATAATAAGCTGTATAATGGCCACACACAGACCTATACACATGCTCACACAGTGAGCAGCACAAAGAGAGAACTAGAACTATAACGAATGGAGGATGAAAAGGAGGCAAAGTGAACATAGAGAGGATACAGACAGATGACTGGCTTGATTTTTCTTTTTACTGTCTCCACTGCAGTTGCAGGATGTGCACTGCAAGAAATAACTTAAAGAGTAACTTAACACAAGACTGAAAAGCAGTCTTGCACGATACTCGCTGCTTTACGGTTTTACCACACCCAGCATCACTGATAGATGTAAACAGAAGTGTGCTCTGTTGCTCCTGTATCACTGACAGCAGTGATGTCATGGTGTACTCACACGCCCTCTAGTACACCTCTAGGGAGGTTATACCACTGGAGGATTTTCAGCTGTGTGCTTTAAAGGAATAGGCTCTTTTGCTTTTCAACAAATGTGCACACAAAAAAAGCACACCCATCAGACCCCTGTAGAGCAGTGCTGACTCATAAATCACATGCTCCTCCACAGGCCTCAGAAGCAGACTGTGACCTTGTTTTGAAATGCTAACACACCCCACTAGCCATTAACTCCAAGTCGCGTCTTTGGATTCGGTGAGTCATTAACGTGAGTGGGCCTCGCTCTTCAATTCTCTGGCTTCACAGTTCAAGAAGCTCAGTGAATGCATGAAACTAATATGGATGGTGGTGGTCACAGAGGCAGAAATTAAGTGATTGTAAGTCCTTGAATTTGGAGCGCCCCGTGCTGAAATGTGTGTGGTTAATTCAATGTCCACTTAATGAGTTGGAGCCTTAATAAGTTGGGGATATGGACACACACACACACACACACACACACACACATATACTGTGTATTAACACAGTATATGTGATTCAATTCAGTTGCTACTTGCTTTCAATCAGCATTCCCGTTCATCCCAAAGGTGAAATGTGTTGGATGGGGTCGAGGTCAGGGTTCTGTGCAGGGCAGACAGTGTTTCCACACCAAACCAGCAAAACGATTTCTCTATGGCTTTGTGCACTGGAGCGATGTCAAGTAAAAAAAGGCCCTTCTTCAAACTGTTGCCACAAAGTTGGAAGCACACACTGAGCAAAAAAAATATTGTATGCTGTAGCATTTATATTTCCCTTAAGTAAAACCCAGGGCCCTCGAACTAACAATGAAAAACAGGCCCGAACCAAACATCATTTACGCCATTTAGCACATGTTCAGACAAAAAGAGATAGACAGTAAATGGCAAACAAATAAAAGGATTAATTCAATTGAAAGATTCTCCATAAATGTCCTGTGCATGTGTCATTAAGACCCTACAGACTCTACCAACATCAACATGTTAATGACTCATTCATATCTGACAGGGTCTCGTTAATTTCTCATTAACATAGATCATGGCGCATGTCAACTGATACGGCTGAATGCAAGGGGCTCAGTGTGTGTGTGTGTGTGTGTGTGTGTGTGTGTGTGTGTGTTTGTTTGCACGCACATGCTCACTTACAGCTGAACACACAAACGTGAACATATGTAGGCCTGTTGAACATGCTGTAAAAACAGTGAGGTCATATTTGTAGTCAAGAAAAAGCATTGAGGGCTCTGGCATCTCCTTACATGTTAGGGAAGGTTTTTTTTGGGTGCCAGCACTTCCACCAGTGGCTGAACCTGAACAAAGTCCAACCTAATGGGTGGGCCAAAGCTCGACAGAGTGCTATGTCCTAGCTGATTGGCTCGATAGCGTGTAACGACGGAGGTGATTGGATCAACAGTGCGTGAGATCCAGTTCGACTGGGTGAAGTGACCACCAGCTGAATGCGGTGGACACAGCTGCTCTCCATGCTACACTGCTCCGTCCTAAGCCTGCATGCACCCCCCCCACCCACATAGACATGTCTAGAGTGACCACACACACACAGGTGAACAGTTGTAGCTCCATATGTAGTACCATGCTGTTTTGCCCTAGGGAGGCATTACCATTTAGAGTAGGGGGAGCGATCCAACAGTGCTAGACGGAGTCATGGCTCATGTGGTGGCCACACTCTCTTCTCAGGAAATGACACTTCTCGACCACAGCCTGCTGTTGCGGTCTGTCCTGATGCCAACAAACTATTAGCTGGAGTACTATCCATCATGAAACCTCTCCTGTTTTGGACGCAAAATTCATCCTCTCCATCATGTCTTGAGGCCAATTTGTCTTTGCAACAAGTACTGCAACCCACACATATGGGCACTTTTCCCACACACCTACACACACTCATAATGACCATGTGCAGACGTGCATAAAGTAGTCCTCAACTAATTCAGTATTAACACCTGTTTGTGTGAGGTTTTCTAAAAACGATCTTTTAGGAAGCTAATTAACCTTCATTTGTAGTATTTCCTTTAACAGGAAGCCTAATATGGGAAGTGTTTCCTCCAAAAGTTGAATATAATCCCAAGATGGATTTAAGTATCACAAATCTATAAGATACTTAATTCAGAGTCTTCAATGTTACCCACAATGCAGTGGTAACCATCCATGCCACATATTTCTGCCACACAAAATTATATTACATTTTCAGACTTTTTAAAAATCTTTTCTTTCTTTAACAATTGTTTTGACAGACTGGAAAGATGAACACTTTCCGAAAATCCTTCCAAATCAACTAAGCGATTTAACTGCAGTTAGGATGAATGAGCAGCTTCTGAAACAGACCCCCGATAATGATACTAAATATTTTCCCTGTTTTCAGTGTTCAGTGCTGAATCTAAGCTATGGTGTGTGTGTGAGACACATTTTAGCTGTTACCATGCCAGAAAGTGACACAGGCAGCGGACAAGAGGGGTCCGAGACTGTCATCGCACTGCCACTATAATTCACGACGATAATAGGTAATTTAACCATGCTCATTTTCCAGGCTAATTTACTAATTGGACTCAGTAGGAAAATTGGTTGGGAGCAAAAAAGAAATTGTACTGAATACGGATAGGATAGGATACGGCACCAGAGCAGGCTTCTGATAAATGACTGATTAATTACAGATTAAATACATTTTAATTGATTTTAGCTGATGCTGAACTCTGGGTTCAGCTATTTATTGTGCGAGGTTGTCAAAAGTTTAATTGCTTTACAGAATATGTTTTTGGATCATTTAAGCACACCACTACTTATCTGTAAATCTGATTTGAATAGTACGAGCAAGCAAATTCACGCATCACCCGGCCACTGCAGTGCAAACACACCCAACTGCAACCACACACAACCACACACACACACACACACACACTTGTTTTCTCTTTTTACCCTCCATCATGTTTCTTCCTCTACAAATCTCAGCACTCAGTAGGCGCACACACATATTCCATGAATCAACAGTGTACAGTGAGCGAGCTTGCAGCTTGTACAGTGCAGCCGGTTATCTGGCCAGTACGAGGAATGAGTGAATATGCTGAGGGAGGAAGAGATCGCTCTGCCGCAGTGTCTCTCCACATGCCCCGTCCTTATCAGTGGTGGGGAGCCGGTGGCAGGGAAAGGCGGCCCGTCACGGCTCTTTGGGCTGCCAGGAGATGGCCATTATCGCTGGCACTCCATGGCTGTCTGTGCCACTATCTCCACTCCGCAAGGTTCCTCTTTATGTGCTCAGGGACATTTTCCCAAAGTGTGTGCATGTGTAGCATGGCTGAATGTGCGCGGAGAGGGAGGCGTAAAGGATCGAAGGCCCAGTCGCTCTTCTAATTCCCTCTTCATAAGAGAGGTTCTCGATACAGAGATTAATACGGGCTGAGAAGGGGTAATGAAAGCTTTGACTGGTCAGAGGGCTGCTAACACTTTTCACTATGACACCTGAACCTGGCTTTTGGTAACAGGGAGTTTGTCATGTAATTCAGATTGAGGCTTAGTCTTCAAAATTCATTTGATAGTATTGGATTAGATAGAATATATTAAAAACAACTCTTAAGATATGAGTAAAAAGACTATTCAAGAAGATGAAAAGCCTACAGCCATGCATACTATGTTTACTGTTTTAAGACATCTTAATTACGCATGTTAGCATGCTAACATTTGCTGATTAGCAAGAAACACAAAGTAAAGCTGAGGCTAATGGGAATGTCATCAGTTATTTGATCATAAAGTATTGGACAAAGTCAAATTATGAACTGCTGGTGGATGTAAAGGAAAAGTCAGGGGATCCATATTTATCCTCCTGGCACTATGAATAGCCGCACCAAATTTTATGTCAATCCATTCAATATTTGTTGAGATTTCTCAGTCTTGACCTAAGTGGTCGACATTGCCATCCCTAGTTCTCCACTGCTGGTGTGGTTGAAAAGCAGGAGTTTATTTTGGTTTTACAGATATGCATTAGTATCTAATGCAACAGGGGAAATGCAAACATGAATCATGAGACATTATCAATGCTTAAAAGATAACCAAAGCATCCAACAATATGCTTAACTGTGGTTCGACTACTACAACACAGCAAACCACCAAAGACTGCTTGGCTGAAATAAATGTCTGGCTAAGTAAAAACATTGCTGTTTTTATCATAGTGTTATCCCCAGTTGCATGTTTAACAGAATTATTCTTGATGAAAATGGTGGAGTAAACATGCCAAGTAACCTGGTTTCACACTTCAGTGGAGAAAAGGTCAAAAATTGAACAGTAAATCCAACTACATCCAACCCCCTCATGACTGGAAATATGCCTTTTCTTTTAGTTTAAGACTCTCTGATTCTCCTGGTGTAAATTAAGCTTTATTAATGCAGTCATCAGCCACTGTGTCGTCCCCACAGACCGATGATGTTTCCATCCTTGGGCTAGGAGATAATTACAGTGGAACAATGCACTGCTTTACTCACAAGCACACATAAGAGCAGAGTGAGTTTGCGGATGTAGGTGCAACAACCACTTTGCTCATCAAAGGGCCACTTAGCAGGGGAACTTTAAAGTGGTCACTCGTTGGCCTTGTGTTTGTTTAATTTCAGATTTTAGTTAAGTGCAATCTAAAATTTCCATTTGGCCGCAACCAAACCACAAAGTGAATCTTGTTGAACACTTCAGACCAGTGACGTGCATTGATTACATAATCCCATTTCATAATTAAACCCATAAAAAAGCAAGCAGACTTTAACTTCGGTGGTCCAAACCAAAGAGTGGGAAGGGCTGATTGGCAAAGTCAGACCTTGTGCAAGCAAACAGTAATAGCAAGCACACGGATCCTGGCTCATGTCTCCCATGTGGCGCAGATAATCATTCAATCACATTTTATCACTTCAATCATTTGAATTGATGCATAGCAAATAAAAGCTCCTTCACATGAGTAGCCAACTCTGACATGAACACTCGGCATAATCATGTTTTACCCGCAATACGTATATATGGATAAAGATATTTAATGCCTGAGTTACACATGGTCATGTTTAAATGTGGAAATCAACTAAAATGACATTTCAGCCTGATCCATTGAGTCCCTGCAGTTTGTTAATTAGCCAAACTCATCTGTCAGGTGAGTTCCCTGAATAGCAGGACTGGGACTCTGTATAAAAAGTGTCACTTTGCCCTGATATTCCTGGGTGACACACTTGAGCCTTCATTGTTTGTTTCCCTAATCAGCTGGTTCCAAAAGCGTGGACTTAAAAAATGTCAGGATAATCTCTGTGACCGGGCGTGAAATGGGACAAGAAGTGCTGAAGGAGGGAGAGATTTCTGCTCTTTCTCTATTTTTTTTTCACACTGCATGCTTTTGTTTAGGTGTTGCATTAACTTTGCATAAACCCACCTTTTTCCTCACCTTGACAACGACATAATGCACATGTTGATATTCAGGGCAGAGATCAATTGTGTTCCATTAAACCATGTAAACCATTAAAAAGAGTCAAATATGTCAGGGTACAGGCTTTGTGTGCGTGTGTAAGCATTTTTTGCTGATGAGGTGAGAGTACCACCACTGTGTCCCGTGGGTGCACTTTTCTCAGCCTCCCTCTGAAACTGTGGAGCTGCTGTATTTTCTGTCACCGTGTTGTTGCTTAGGAAATAGAGCTGCCTGGAAGGGGATAGGCACAAAATATATAAATAAAAGTAATGACAGCACATCCTGTCACATGTCAGTAAACGTGTCAAAACACCGTCTCGCAGATCATAAAAAGAGCGGTGTGGATATAGGGAGGTGCGCACGTGTGAATGGATAAGCTGACATGAGCAGGACTCTGATTCGTCAATATTACTTAAGCGGACTATGAGTTCAGTCAGGATTCTCACGTCAAGGTTTAAACACTTACTGCAACAATATGCCTTCGAGTTTATCTGCGTGGCTCTGTTCATATGATGCTCTGGAAGCAGGGGTGGGAAGATTTACTGAATGGAAAACTGACTCAAAACTGATGAACTTAGAGATTTTGACCCACATTCTGCATGAAATTAGAAAAGATCCCTCTGCACACCCGTGTCTGTGGCGTGTGTGTGCAGAGCACCCCTCTCATGATAGCTAGCAATATTCCCCAATCCTAAACCTGCTTTGACCAACAAATGTTGGTGCTGCTGACATTGTATTAGTATCTGTGAAAATGTGCATTGGTTCTGTATCATTAAATATGCAGGTGACACCTCAAATGTCGCTACACAAGGCGAGTAACGCTAATGCTAATATTGGCTCCAACTTCTGGCTCCCAAAGCCGTGAGCCATTTTATTTACAGGGACACTACCAGAATACCAAACTCAAAAGGAGGACATTAGAGGTAAACAGTGCCCAGTAGTTCGAAGATAAAACACTTTAAAGTATATGTTTGTGTTGTGAGACAGAAGACTTAATTTTCAGGCACATTTTGGATTCAATATTTTAAATTAAAAGGGAGGAAGGAATTTATTTATTTTAGTCACACTTATTAAAAAAGTAAGAAATACCAAATTCTAATCACAGCTTCTAATCAGGTTTGAATTGCAGTGTATCTTATCATTACAAATGCATCGCATCAGATCATGGACTGTATATTTTGATATGATTGAATCATCTGAGAGGGAGAGATACTCACCCCTATCTGTAAAAAATCTGAGCTCACAAACTTTTGATGAACATGAAGGTCACAAAGCTCCATTATCTTTTTCTGGTTTTAATTGTTCAAACAAAACAAGAATTTATTTTATTGCTTTGACATCATGATCCAAACACCTTCTTGAGGCAGCAGGGCAGAGGCAATGCATTTCTCCTTTATTTGGTGCAACCACTCATTCCTCATTCCCCACAAACAGTGAAAGAGCCATCTCTTTTTTTCCCCACATGAAAAATTTGACTTTCAGAAACAGGCCTTGTCAGCAAACCCTTCACACTCGATGTGCAGCCAGGAATAAATAATGGCTCATTAAGAGTCATTATAAACGTATCAGATACAAGCCCACGTGACCTTAAAAAGGCCACCGAAAACAAAGAAGATTAGGGCAGTGAGAGGAAAAAGCAGCAGATTCAGCCACTGTCGGAGTGAGATAATGAAATCACTAGCTAATAGAGCTGTAATCTGGGATGCATTAATGCCAGAATCCACGTAACTGTTGTCAGCGCCCACTCCTGCGGACGTGTGTTTGATGTTGACAGAAAGTGACACAGTGCATGAATGTGTGCAAGTGTGTGTATGTATGTCTGCAAAAAGGGGAAGTGGGTGTCAGGGGACAGGAGGGAGGATAGTACAAATGCAAAGGGGAAGGCGGCAATCAAGGCTCAATCTGCACATCCTCTACCCCCAATTAGTGTAAGAGCAGCATAATAAGCTGTAGCTGACACCTCCCAGCAGAAAATGGCATAAACAAAGAGACATGAAGGGGAACAGAGAAAGAAGAGTTATGATGATGGAGAGATACAGGGGGGGGGGGGGGGCGGGAAGGAGGGAATCAGTTAACAGGTTTGGGCCTCGGGCCATGGCATGTCATCACATCTGTATGAAACCTGTCAGCAGCTCTGGGTCTACCTGTTGGCTGAGCGGGCGGCTGCTGAGAGGAAGAGACGGAAGTGATACTGTTGTGAGCAGGCAACAGAAAGCAGGAGGAGGGGGAAACAAGAGGGAAGAGATCCAGAGGTGGTGAGGAAGAGGGGGAACAAAGAGCAGGAGAGGTGGATGACGCTGCCAATTGTAGGCAGCAGACTAGTTGGTGGAGACTGAAATGCTATTTGTTAATACAGGAGCGTAACAATAGTTACATTGTTTATTCAGTGTAACAAATGAATGCCAAATACACAACTTTAAGCATTCTAACATGAAATAATATGAATAAATAGCCCACAGACATGAACAGCTCATGAGACAAAGTGGTGGGGGAATCTGCTCAACTCCAAAACCTCATGAACAATAACAAGCTAAAGTGGCACAGCCAGATCTCTGTCACTCCAAGCTCACAGGAGTCTGGAGAAACTCAAGTACTGAGAGAAAGAAAACATGACATAAAAAAAAATCTATTTATACCCAGAAGACATGTTTTTAAACTCCCAGGCAAATGAATGGGTTCTTCGGGTTTTTCTCCACATCTCTGTGGAGGTCTAGCAATTAAGCAGCATGACATGAGTCAGCCACTGCATGGACTATTTCTCATCCTCAGATTTATTTAGAAACCGTTTCAGTGGATGGTTAAGGTGAAATTTGGTAGCATTTCCAAAGCAGCTGCAGTTTGAACATGTGAAGCAAAACACAAAAAGTATCCCAGAGATAGGAGAGTTTAACCAATCACATGCACAAGAGTTTGAATTCAATGATCCTTTTCACAAGGAGAGTTTTGGTTTTACTGATGCAGTAACATGTGAAAACAGTGCTGCTTAGCAGCCGACAGTCCACTTTTGTTAAGTGTCACATGCTTGTTTTTGGCTGCTGAATGTCGGGGAGACATTACAAACGCAAGAAAGTCAACGTGCTGCAGAGAAGCACCCATAGGATTTTGGGTGGAGAATCACTTAAAGCCACTTGAAGGAACCAGCTTGTTACTGTGAGGAATGGAGTCCTAAATGAACACTTCATTTGCTTCCAATGTTACAACACTTTGGAGTATTTTACATATTGTTTTAACAGTAGTGTTTTTGTCTGCGCTTTTCTTAATGGTTTAATGTGTCATTCATAAAATCATGTACTTCTATGTAAAAATCACAGTTTTGCAAAATATGAGCAATCACTTGATGACAGTTGTTGGCTTATGTTGCCAACTGTCAGTCAGACCAGTTAAAATCACACTCACACAGTCCTGATGATGCAGATTACCAGAGTTTTCTTCAAATGTCAACTTTTGTGCAAAGACAAGACTTCTCAGATTATTGCAAATATAATTATTCCCAAATATTTATGTTCTATAACAGCCCCACAGGAAAATCAGAGCCCTAACGATCATGCTGCTTACAGTTGAGGTAAAAAGTCTGCACAAGTCAACTTGCATGTGTGTCTCCCACACCTGTTGACAGGTGTGATCTATAAGGCTTCAACAAAACTGAATTTATTAATAATCTCTATGCTAAGAACTACAACACAGGGGAAAATGTGTCACTTCTTTCTGTTTGTACCACATAACATCTCTTCCTGCTGCTCACACACAGCCAACACAGCAGTGAGATGTTATTTTTCATCTCACTCGCTCTGCAGAAATGCTCCCTTGGGCTTTTCTTTTACTTCTCTTTCCTCATCGAATTTGACAACTTCCCAGCCAGATGTTGAAGACGTGATCATCTTTTAATTAACCTGGGATGCGCTGGAATCTCCTTTTTCGCTTCTCCTTCCTCAACGTGTAGTACACATACACCTACTTTCAAAAACCATCCCAGACAAAATACACAGAACTACAGCAGAGTTGAGTTTAGGGAGTTACCCTTTAATTAACCTACATTCATCCACAATGACGATAAAACAAATCCTTTTTATTGCAAGCTGTCTCTAATGCGATCCAAGTTGCTGCAGCACATCAACTCAATCAAAGCAAGTGTTGCATACAGAAGGTGCTGCAGGTTTTTACACATTTGAATCAATGATTTACACACCAGATTTAAGAAATCCTTTCAGGCATTTTGGATGTTCCACAAACACCTTTTTTAAATGTCTGAGAAAAAAAAAGATGAAAACAAGTCTAGTTTTAAGTAGTTAGAAGCGAAATGGACTCAAACCAGAGCCATGATCTTCTGGTTTGAGTCCTCAAACCAGATGGGAAGACGGATGGTTAGAACAAAATGATCCAGACATGCACAACAACTTGCATTTAACCTTCAACTGCTTAGTGGGCATATATAGACGACTATAAAAGATGACTCTTGTTTTGTATACGATATGTTCTGGATTAACAAATGTCCAACAAATGATGTCCTTGGTGAGAAAACTAAATGTAGAGAATGGATGCAAGGCCATAGAAAGATTTAAAAGGTAAAAGCCCACAATGTTATAAAGTGATTATTCAGCCTCCATCATAATCATTGTTTCTTCATGGTCGTGTAGCAAATAGTCTGTGGCCTGATGTTGGTCTGCAGTCCAGGGGTTGGGAACCTCAGGTCTAAGGCACCACTTCACCCAGAGTTAAAATCATTCTGAAACACAGTAAATTCTGGTAAAAAATTTGACAATTTTCTTGCAAGAGGTAGAAACAAAGGGGGGGTCATGCATTATGGATCCATGAGTTCTGATCTGTGGCAGCTACATGTTTTTATTGTGTGGCAAGAAAAGAGCAGATGCAAAAGTGGGAGATGATTTCCCCACCCACAGGGATAACTATCTGCAACAGAAAGAAACACAGACCGAAAGATTTAAGCAAGAGGCTAAAACAGGTAGAACCAAGGAGGAAGAACAGCGGAAATAAAGTGTAGTGATGTAAAAAAGCTATCGGAATAACAACATCTAATTGCTACACTGGGACATCGCATTTGGATCTTTTTCTCTACCCAAACAATGCCTGCATACTGAATATCACTCGACAACAATACTGGAAATACAACTCAGTACGGATCTCATATGATGAGACAAGACAATATAAGTTTTATAGTGTGATTTTCATAAAACTAAATCACCTTCAAGATTTATGCAAAAATCTCTTATCTAAATGCTGGGTAGCTCATTAGAATATAACTTCTTGTGCATGCCATACAATCCTGTGTGACACCTTCCAGCTAAAACCTGGCCCACTTGCCCTTTTTCCATGGAGGAAACATGGCTCGGTGTTAGCCATTAGTGTAGCCAATACTGAGCAAATGTACTTAAAGTAGCGACAGGCTGGCTAATGCTGAGCTTAACACAATCCCTTGCTCCAGTCCCTCATGCTATTGTGAAGGAATGTTTGTCGGGTTGTCCCCTACTGGCTCGTTAAAGACACGAGAGCCTGTGAGAGCCAGGAGGAAGAGAGATGGAAGGGAAGCTAGAAACGAGTGCAGAGACGTAGGCGAGGAGGGTAAAGGGAGGGTTCACTGCAGAGATGAAAGAAAGAGAGCAAGTCTAGTCAAACATCAATAAAAAAACAAGAGAAAGTTGAAGTGAAAGTAAAGAGCAAAGGAATGGAGGTGCGTGATGTTATGGATGGTGAAAAGTTCGGGGGCCAGAAAAGGTATTTTTAGTTCACGGTCGAGCAGCTTGGGATTTATTAATTCATTCCAGGAGTATATTTTTTTATATAGAAATATGTTTTACTGCTGAGAAAAGAGTGTAGTAAACTGAATGAAATGAAAAGAGATATACCCTGCTTTCTCTGAAGTGCTGTGTGTCAGATGTCTCAACATCAGTGTAAACCCACAACACGAGGAGCGTCAGTATCTCCCAGGAGAGCTGCAGGATAGAAAACAAATATAATTCTCTTTAATGGCGATTACGTGTAGAAGAATAAAGGCCTGATCTCTGGGTCAGGGAGAAATTAGCTGGGAACGAATACTCCTGAAGTGAGACGGTTTCTGTAAGTGTATCTACTTAGCTGGCAGAATGTCAAAAAATACTTGGATGGATTTCATTGAAATTTTGTGGAGATTTCGGCAATGGGTCAAAGAAGAAGCTGGTTGTTTTTGGTACAGACAGGGCCACCATCTGGCCATTTAGCTGACTCATAACACCTGAACTGGTAAGGGTTGCAGGAATATCTTTTTATGACTGTATGGCCAAAAGTATGTCATTTTGTTAACTTTTGGTCTGGATCAGTTTTTCATGGTTTGGTTAGGTGTCTTACAATTAAGGACCGTTTTAATGCAACAGCCTATGATGACATGGTAACAATAATCACATATCTACTGTACCCACACAGACCACATCATTTCCACTTCCACATCTCTGCAGACCTCTCCAGGTCTGTGAACACCACAGCACTGGTCCAGCAGGGGCTCAGAAAGGAACATCTCAACACAAAGCTGCTGGTGACCTTCTATCACGCCACAGTCGAGCGCCTGCTGACCTACGCTGTCACGGTGTGGTACTCCAGCTGCAAGGAGGCAGACAGGAAGAGGTTGCAGAGGGTGGTAAAAACAGCACAGAGGATCATCGGCTGCCCTCTGCTCTCCCTGACAGACATCTACAACTCCCGTTGTCTCAGCAGGGCCAGGAACATCATGAAGGACAACACTCACCCTGGTTTCCACCTCTTGGACCTGTTGCCCTCTGGCAGGCGCTACAGGTCCATACAAACAAGAACAAACAGACTCAGGGACAGCTTCTTTCCTAAAGCTGTTAACATATTAAACCCGCACTGACATCACTTTCTTGTTTAAAATCTACATCATACCTGTGCAACATACAACTACATTACATTACATTTAGGCATTTAGCAGACACTTTTATCCGAAGCGACTTCCAAATAAGAGCTTTACATAAAGTGCATAGAACCATGATCAAAAACAAGATATCTCATCAAACTTGTAAGGGCTGGTGATGAATCACAAGTGCTGTAAGTAAGTACATCGCTGCCAATGGCAGAATCCAAAAGAGCATATAATCTAAGAAAAGATTATATTTGTACATAAGCAAATACATTACATTCAAACCAAAATACGATTCTACTATATTGTACAATATGCTATACTTTATATATTATATATTATTATTATATAATATAATACTTTATAGAAACAATGTGTCATTTAAGTGCTGTTGTATTCCAGGAACAAATGAGTCTTTAGTCTTTTCTTGAAAGTGGTCAGACAGGTTGTTTCTCTGACGGATGTGGGGAGCTGGTTCCACCACTGGGGAGCCAGACAGGAGAAAAGTCTTGAATGTGAGCGACCCTGAGAGATCGAAGCGCCAGGCGGTTCTCAGAGGCGGACCGTAGTTGGCGGACAGGGGTGTAAGGCTGGAGGATGGTCTGGATGTAGGTTGGTACAGTCCTGTTCACCGCTTGGAAGACAACTACTGTGCGATACTGATTTATTTATTCTTACTGACTAAGTCTTTGTATTATATAGG
>JAVQJD010041119.1:0-27268 GCA_036023655.1 Nannoperca australis
ATCAAGCTAGACAACAATTCTCATATAATATATCACACAATATGCTGTACTTTATGGAGCCAATTTTTTTCTTCTTTTTATCAATCTTTTTACTCCTTTTGATTCTCTTATTCTTTCCATTTCCTATTGATAAAATCTATCTGTGTGTTTTCACTAATTGCTACCCTGCCAGCAACAATTTTGGTGACTGATGTTCCAGATGTGTCAAGTGTAATAATATGACTGATCAGTACATTCAAAACCCCTTGGCATGTAGTAAAGTGGTGGCCACCTCAGAGTTTTAATAATACTGTAAAACCTTTAAAGACCTTATCTATTAAATCCCAGCATGCAACACAGCAATATCATTAACGTCCAACGGACAATTTAATAAAGAACAGACTGTGTGGTAGCTACAGACGTTTGACCAAAGCAATGTGGAGAAATGGAACATCACAGCTAGTCTCTGGCTCACTATATGAAGTGTTTCAATTAGACGCAGTCCCTGTGGAGATAAGAAACAACACCTAGACATGAAATGTTACTCTAATTTCAACTGTAAACGTAGACCAAAAGGTAAAGTACACTTACCTTTAATATCCACATGGCTTTCTCTATCTCCGCAGGCGTCAATGGTCAATTCAGCTACACTGTTTCCATTTTATAAAGTCACAGTGTCTTTGTGAATACACATCTTTTGAACAAACACAGCAACAGTGTTAAACACAGCTTTATTACAGAGGAACCTTACTTCTTTCCTTGAATACAAAGCGTTGTTGGCTGTGGGACAGATTTTGACACTGAACCCAAGATTAGTTTCCTGGGTGTGCGTATCCTTAATATAGCACGGTCTCCCAGCCTTTGCATGAAACAATCACAGAGTGAGATGAAACCCTGCACTTCCAATAAACAACATAAATATTTGATTTGCTCTCTAATGGACCCAAATATGGGGTTCAGGGGGCATGTAAATGATCCCACCAAGTGATTCGTCATTGTTAAGCTTGCCATCTGAGGGTCAGCTCTCGGGGTCAAAAGCACATTCCCAATAAAACAGCCCGCGGCGGGCTGAAGCTGGCATGTACATTTGGAATGAGAACAGAAACAGCATATAGAGAACAGCCATTACAGGGTGCAGGTGAGGTTGGGAGACTCAATAAAAAGAAGATAAAGCTGGAGGACACGCGGTGTGCATTAGCAGAAAGGCAAATCGACACCAAGCCCACTCACCGCCTCTCAACCCCCAACCACCCCCCCCCTCCCATGACTTCACCCTCCAGTTGATAATATTACTGCGCTATATTGATTTCCACCAGCCTTCTCTCTGGGACCAGTAAGACACGTGGTAATTGTAAGGAGACAGAAAGCCAATATGGGAGTGCTCATGGATAGCAAGGGATGCACGCTAATATTGTTGCTACACAGAGAAAAAAAGGGGGGAAGCTGCCTCTGATTGAAGTTTACCTCGTAATTCTAAGACAACATCGTAGATGACAGTCTGACCCTGTGGGAGGAGTGGAGATATAAAAATTCAATGCAAAGTCCAGGGTGAATATGAAAGTAATAAGTGTGAGCAGTCAAGTGATGAGAAAGGAGATTGGTTTGCGGGCATCGCGTTAAGTGAAGAGAGACTTTGGAATTCACCCTCCTTTTTAAGATCTTGTTATAAAACAATTTTCTATTCATAATATAAAAAAGACAATTTATAATACCATTTTGTGCCCTCTGGCAGTAATGGACAAATAGACTGGATATCACATTATATCACACTCAATTTCTCTCTTCTGTAACAAATTAGATTCATTATGAAATTAAAAGTGGAAACTCAATATTGTTTTATTATTAAGCTGATTGCTTTGGATTCTTTTCTTTCCTCCCAAAATGAGCATAAGCCCATTCTTTTCCAATTCTTCGTGTAATCCACAAGGAGAAAATATTACAAATGTGTTCATGTCAAGCAATTACCCATGTATTTAAATGAATCTCTCTTCCTGTGCTCTTTGAAGTACCTTCATCTAATGGCCCTATGCTTCTAAATGCATTCATTACCTCAGGCTAGAGCTAACAGAGTAATTGCCTTACAGTTTTATAATGGCATTAGCACTCCAAGCTACATAACCTAGGCCCTCTTTTATTAACTGTGATAATATAAATACAACATCCATGTTAATCTAGTGCTTGAAGAATCACATTCAGGCTGTTTTAGTCCACCTCTCCTTATTGTTAGATATTTATTATAAAACATAATTTGTTATGGCTTTCTCTCTCTCTCTCTTTTTTTTTTCCTCGGCAATAACAGAAAACAGCGTCTAAATCTTAGGTGATCTGTCATGTGAGCAGCCCCATTTAAACAGTTGTTGAACACGAGACCTTTATGCAAAGCAAGGCAAACAATAGCAGAAATCTGTCACGCATTTGTCACAGAACAACAGAAATCATTTGAGGCCTTTAATTGTTTCAATTTAACATGGTGTGTTCTGATATGTCTCCATGACAAGAAAGCCAATTACACTTATGTTGGAGTAGTATTGAGATTTACATGGAAATGCCCTCAGAACACTATTCCGTGTTAATCGTATTCACAGCGTGAGCTCATACGCATGAAAGCGTCTCGTCAGAAGAAAACAAACTTCTTCCTTGATTGGGTGCAGCACTTCTCATCATCCTCGGATATGACTAGGTTGCCACTTAAGCATAGCCTTGCGAGTCAGCTTGGTTAGTTAAGACACCACGCGGTAAACGACAGATTAAGGATGAGAGGCAATATCGTTTTCTCTCCTCCTTTTTCCAAGCTGTCCTTATGTCACTGCTGCAAAGTACCATATGGACAAGGAGGGAGAGGACGTTTTACAGAGAATGAAACATGGCTTGTGAACGCGACAGTCTTAATTGCTTTAATTGTTGTTTAAAATTGAGAGCCATGTAGGAGATCTTGAAATATGATAGAATAGATTATTGGTAATTATTAACTGCAGACAAAAAGAAAGAAAACCACTTTATCTCACTCAGCAAGAGAGAGAGAAATCTGTTCTGCCTGATGAGAACACATCAAGACAGCTGGTCCTCTCATTTAGTCTACCTGCCTCACGACAACCATAATTCTTTATTTGTATGCAAACTAGATGCATGCAACGTTGAGCATACACACCAATTTCAGAGGTAAATGCCCATTCTAAGAGCCACCCATCCGGTAACTTGGGGTGGATTAAGCGATATGTTTCTATAAGAGAGCATGGCATACGCTGGAAGTGGCTTCTACAGTGATTCATCTTGATAAATCAAGGACTGTGGTAGATATGCACCTCAGGATGAAAGGGCCCATACACACACTCCGTACACACTACATACGCTGTGCCTTGGAAATGCAGGCCAAGTCTTGGAGGCCGCTGTTTGAAGGCGCAAAGGCTGTGTTTACATTCATTTACGGCAGCTGCCGTCTTAATCCCACACTGCTATTGCCAAGTGATGGAACACTTCAGACAAATTACCGAGGCCCGCAAAAGAAAACACAGTGAATGTGGGAAGAAAACAAGCGCCATCTGAGATGTTTCTGGTGACAGATTTGCATTGCTTTTAACCAGGGTTCTAACAGCACAGTCGACAAATCTCTGCTCTACAGCAGGTGACAACAAGCGAGCATTTTAAAAACACACGCAACAGCCATGTCTGCAACTTGCCTTTGTCAGATTAAAATGCACTCTAAAAGGAGAAGAGGGTTTTCATAGAGCATATTGCCTTCTGTATTATAGAAAACAAAGAGAGCAGTCTGGTTGCTTGAGAGGGATTTAATTGTAAGTGCTGAATTCAAAGAGCAGATAAAGACACACAAACCCCACCTTGCTGAAAGCCCGAAACAGAGTGGGGGGAACAGGATTCGGGGCCAACTCATTTTCAGTGTTAAGAGCCAAAGCAACACAGCTAATCCGCATTGTCAAGCGGGGGCAAGCATGCAGACATGGATAAGACCACATCCTGAGCATCCGTGTCCCCAAGGCACAAGCACCCAGCTCTTGCTGGATGGGAAGTCATTTGTGAAGTCCTTTGCAACAGCCAGTCAAAGAGGTTAATTGAAAAATTCCTTAATGTCATTACAACAAAACTAGATTAACCCAGAGCTAATTCACTTTATTGTTCTGAAGAGAGGGGACTCAGCGCTGAACTCCAGAGCAAACGTGAAGCCCAGAATCAGGGGTGAGGTGTTGTTTTTAAAGGACTATGCCAGTTTAATTAAGATAGGGAACATTATTCACTGCTCTGCATGGTTGGAAGGAGCAAAGTGGTAGTGCCGTATAAATGCAGCACTGGTGCCTCTTAAATCAGGGTGGCTTTTATTTAGGCAGTTGAATAAGTAAACATTTCTAAAGCTCTCCGCGACCCTGCTGTGTAATGGTGTTTTGGATATTGTTTGTTACTGTACGGACCACTGGGGTCTCAAACATAATCTCCTTGGGTCTCAACATTCGCTCTTTCTGCTTTCCTCATCAGGAGGTGTTACTGAAGAGGGCGGCCGATCTCGTTGAAGCCCTGTATGGAATGCCCCACAACAATCAGGTCTGTATCCACACAGCTGCTTCGGCGTGCTTGTGCCTCTGCTAAATAAGAAACCATTGCAAATATACTGACAGTATCACCAACGGGTATTTTCACCACTATATCTGGAACAACGTAGGCTACATGCGTTAACCATATAGCCATGAACCATGCATCAAAGCAAAAAGAACAGCTACAAAAAAAAATAAAAACATAAATAACAAAACCTCTGTCTTCTCAGGAGATCATTCTGAAGAGGGCAGCTGACATCGCCGAGGCCCTGTACAGCGTTCCCCGCAACCACAACCAGATCCCCTCTCTCGCTAACACAGCCTCCCACGGCATGATGGGAGTGAACTCCTTCAGCAGCCAGCTAGCAGTCAATGTGTCTGAGTCACAAGGGAATGACCAAGGTAGGTGATTTTAGGATATGGTGCCATAACTCAGCGGTTCTCAAAAGTGGGGTCCAGGGACCCGCTGGGGGTCCTTGAGGGGATTTGCAGGGGGTTTGCTGCAAAATGAGAAAACAGTGAAATTTCACTCTTTTTTACACTCATTTAAATGAAAAAATGGTAAAATTACCTTTTTGAACACCGGGGTTGACTGCCCCTATCCTCACCTATAATATAGGCAGTTAAACGGTCTAATTATGTGCCAAATTCTTTTCTTATTAAACTAGCATCTGCAGTATGTACTGATATAAAAATGTTTGATTGCAGCAGTAAATGCCCATTATCATTTACTGTAATCAGTGAACATTTCCCCCGGTAAACACTGTACAGAAGGAAAGAAATGAAAATTCCCTTTCCATCTCCCACCCATGATTTTCAGTGGGCTACAGCCGGAACACCAGCAGCGTGTCCCCCCGGGGCTACATCTCCAGCAGCACCCCGCAGCAGTCGAGCTACAACACCGTCAGCAACAGCATGAATGGCTACGGCAATGCCGGTATGAACCTGGGAGTGCCAAGCTCCCCTGGGTTCCTCAACGGATCCTCTGCCAACTCCCCATATGGAAGTGAGTAGCTTGCCACTATCGCACGCTGTAGTAGCACTAAGCTGCTGCTGATTTAATTCCAGCTCCCACATTCGTTTTCACTTCCATGAATCACTTCTGACAGGGTTATAACATTATTGATGGTGATAATATATTACTATTCATTCACGGGGCCTTGTTTAGTTTTAGTACTTCGGAGAACACACATGTAGCTCAGAGTAGAAGAAATATTCATTTTTATGTGTATTTCACCATATGCCACCTGTATTTGTTCAACCGGACAAGATGTTGATGGTAGGGGCCTGTGAGTACTGATCGTGTATCCCCTCTGGCAGTAATACTATCCCAGCCTTACCTTAACTGCCCTCTCCCTCTCCACCACTACTCACAGCACGTTCTCACCCTCTCCCCCCTCCTCCCGCCTTCCTTTTCCCTCCCTATCGTCTCTGCAGTTAAACAAAAGAGCGCCTTCGCCCCTGTGGTCCGACCCCAGGCCTCCCCACCCCCCTCCTGCACCAGCGCCAATGGCAACGGACTGCAAGGTGAGCCCCCCTCACCCCCTCATCCCTTCCCTACGGACTACTGGTCAGATACCGCTGCTCAGGCCTCTGTCCGGTTTGGTGAGGGATTAATCATTACAAATATATGCATTTTGACAGGCCAATTTACACCTTTCAGTTCACACTCAGACATCCGTACAGGACATATCTTTACACACACACACACACACACACACACACCGTGTAGAACCGCAAGCACCGCCTCACGTCTGTGCAAACATACACGCAAACATTACATCCTCGTTGCCCTTTCGTACAAATGATCCCCTCTGATGTCGCAGGAAAAGACCTTCCCAGAATTGTTTTAGTAATTATGTTTATTAGGTTTTGTGCATGTGTCATGACCAACATGATTGCTTTGAAAACAAGCTTAGCCGTAGTGTGTGCCCCAAGATTAATAACATTGGGCTTAATGAAGTGGGAAATTAAAGTTCATCTTGCTACACGTTCATACTTATTAATACATGTTGTGCAGAAATTAATGAGCAATGCCTTGCCATCATCTGCGCTGGCAAACTTAAAAGCATTCCAACCATGACTCTACAAATATACTCAGAGCAATATAATAATATATCATCCCAGCACTTCACTAGTTGCCTAATTGTTAAAACGTGTGAAAATACTGAATATATAAACTCTCAGGGTGAGGTACAGTTGCTAATGATATCCTAAGCAGATGGTCTTGGTAAGATAACGGAAGCTACCTTTGATCTTGCCTAATCTCTCTTAGATAATGACGCAGAGGCGCGACTTGGGGAATGTGGAAATGTACAACTAATGCGCTGTACAGTGTTGGGGAGTCGAGGATAAAGAGACAAGGGGAGGGGGAAGGAAGCGATGGAAGGAATCTGAGGGGAGTCTGAGGAGTGTCTAGTACTGTAGAACTGTGGCATTGTGGGAAGTGACCGTGTTGTTGCTCCGCCGTCACCACGGCCTCATCTCCTGGGAGTCTGGGCCACTGTTTGCCATTACCCCAACGCCAGGAGAAATATCACACATAGCAAGACTGGCATGCTGGGGGCTGAAATGTCAGAGCAGGAGGGAGGTTTTCAAACTCTCCCCGTTAGGAGGCCGCGCAGCAGCAGGCTGGCGGACACGGCAAACACTCACAGGCACATACGCAAACAGGCACATTAAGGCATACATTCACGCACTTGTGCAGTGTCAGATGGCAGGGCTCACACACATACACACACATACGCACTAGCACATAGGCACATGCATGCACACACGCACACAGTAAATTACAATTTTATTTTATAACTATTCATATTTATGCCAACACCTGTTTTAGCCCAATAAACTAATCTTTTTCTTCCTGTCTGTGTTTTTTTTTTTTTCAGCCATGTCCGGCCTGGTTGTCCCTCCAATGTAAATGCACTTTCATCATCTCAAGCACCAGTCTACACACTACCACTTCACAGGACACCCCCTCAGCACACAGCAAAACGCTGGTGTAATGTATAGTCAACCGCTTGTTCTGTTTTTAAAGATGAAGAAGAAAAAAAAAAAAGAAAAGAAAGAAATTATTATTTTTTTCTTTTAAATGACTTTCCCAAACCTGCAGAAAAAAAAGGATTTCACAAGGAACAATATTTTTTTTTTTCCTGTGGGATTTTGTTTTTGTTTGTTTCATTTTTTTGCCCACATTTTATCACCCTTGAAGAGGACACAGGATGATGAAGGGTTTATTTTGTATACCTGCCGGGTTGTGCTTCGGCCTTGGATATGTCCAATCAACCACACATTCAATACTGGAAGGGACTCTGTGGACTCACCATCTGGTTGTAAAGTAAAAACACTGATGTACAGTACATTTGCCAATGAACTTCAGAAATTGTTTTTCTGTTTCAACTCTCTTTTAATAGATTCACAACAGTTGTGTGTCTTTATAATGTGACTTTTTTGTATTTTTATGTGTGAGAAAAACTACACAGGGGCCAAGACAGTTTGAATTTCAACTGGAAAATATATGAGATATATAATGTAGAAAATTGATCTTAAAAGTACAACAAATACACGTAAAATGGGCGGGGCTGGGTGGGTAAGGTTGTATCATGTTTCATTCCTGCATTTTAACTTAAATTTTGTAATTTATTGTAGCTAGAACTCATCTTCAAAAGTAAAAAAAAATCCTCTTTGATTCAACAAGCACACTGATGTGTACAAAACACTGCTCTGTTGATGAATATGATGTACTTCCATGTCTAGAGCTTCCTTTTAAGCAAGTGCGTTTTGCCATGTTTTTCAACTTTTTTGCTAGCACTGTATATTAATGCATTCCTAGGCTACTGTGAAGTCTGTTTCTTGTTGATGAGGAGCAGTCTCCCCCTTCTAGCTCCAACTCCCTTATGTGTTTTATATGTGGTTAAAAATTGTAGACTATTGTGATATTGCCAAACTTGTGCTAAATATTTATACATCTGTCTTTTTCATGTTCTTTTAGATCAACAAAAAAACTTCTAAAAAACAAAATTAAAATCCATTGAGAATGTAGGAGTATAGTAGTTCATTGTCATATTTCTGTTCAAATACACACTTGCGCTCACTGAGGGAAATTTTGTAACATATCAACTATAAATAATGTATTTATCTCTGAAATTTTGTATATTGCTTTTCATTATGTATGTATTAATCGTCATGCCCTTAATATAGTGATGCAGCACAGATAATTCAGCCAAGAACTGTTGCCTTCATTTGTTTTCTTTTTGTATTTGATGAAATGCAATGTGCATATATTTCATGTGTATCCTCAAAAATTTGTGTTACTCCGTCAAGACTCTCTGTCCATTTTTTAAAGGGGAAGTCAAACTTCATTGTTTATTTTTATATTGATTTTAAATTATCTATACAGACCATTTTGGAGAAAACTTTGTTGGTTGTATTGTCAAATAAATTGTTTGTGACCCATATGATAGTTGTTAAGATCCAATAGAGACTAATGTGCATGAGGGACAACCTTGGAGATGAAAAAAACACTCCATTTGTGGTTGTATTTTTTTCTGTTTTGTAGAATGTATAGAAGTCATTTTTACTCACCACTTATGACTCTGCCACATAGCTTACATGTGTTTACAGGGAAGAAAATTTAAAAATGTCAACATTTGGAATGGAAACAGAAATGAATAAGTGATGTTTTATTAAAATTTTCAGTAAAAACACAATAGCTCCTCAACTGTGGACTTCTTCAGTTTTAAGTACAGTTTGGCTGGCAGACAAACTGACGATCAGGACAAAAGAAAAAAGACAGTAGAAACTTCTGAGGACAAACCTGTGATTCGTCTGTAAGTTGTAGTGTTTAGACTTTGCCATAGAGATACTTGTTTGAAACCTGTGGAAAAGTGTAACATCCATAAAAGATGAAAACTGCTCTTTACTCATATTTTTTCAGCACAGCACTCTGACATTGTGACATATTCCTACCGGTCTTTGTATCAGCATATCCTGCATCTGTGGTGCTTCAAAGGTTCATTGTAGTCATTCATAAACAGTGCAAGCTTTTTATTCAAAGCACCCCAAATGGGGCTCATTCAAATCCCTCATTTCATTGCATTAAGCCACCTAGTTAATAAAGAATCAATACATTGAAAGAGCAAGGTTATCCTTTGTCTATAAGGGCTGGTATCGTTTTGAACCTCTTATAGTTTGAGCGCTGAAAGGGGGGCCACTCTGAAATCTATACTCATCAAGTGGGTCAAACAGAAGGATAGAAGTGTTTGAGGGAAGAATAGTGGTTCTCCTTAAAAACAACTGAGCATCTTATCTGGCATCCTGAGTGGTCACGGAGAGCAGGTCACAAAATGTCAATTTCTCATCAAGGCAACATTGTCCGAGGCCACCTCTTCCTTTAATGCACAATTAAACGGCAGCAACCTGAGTGGCAATCAGCATATCACAGCTTATTATGTCAACCGGCATGCACGGATCTCGCGGCGCGGGAGATAGCCCAGGAGCTGCTGATAGCGGAAAGGACAGATACACTCAAAAGAGCGATTTCATTTTCAGCTGCGATCGCCCGGTGCTTCAAATCACTCCCTCGATAATCCAATGTGTCTGATAACAATAGCCACACATCTGCTTCCTGACATTGCATTATCTGTTTCAGATACGCGTACACAGGTTTGGATCCATCCCGCTTACTGCTGTCTCTGTTATTCATTGACAAAATGTTGCACAAACTGTACATTTATTTAGTCTTAACTGCCAAATAAAGGAAACTCTCATCGCAGAAACAAAAAAAAAAAGACACAATTCTGAGGGTAAATGCACAGCCAAAAAAAACGACAAGTTTGCTCAGTTGTTGCCAGTTTTATGAGCTCCGAAGCCTGACAGGCTCGAGGTACAGTATATTGTCTCAGCAGGTTTCTCTGTACCCGACGACCAGCTACTAGCTCTGCCACACCACTCAATCATCGTGAGAGCCTCTTTATTGGAGAACTCTAATGGCCACCCTCCACCATGATCTTAATGTGTGCATTAAATATTTATAAATCCCGGGTCAATAATGCCCCATAACCAGAGCCTGACAGACCCCCACCGTACCATGTGGCTGCCTCCCTCTCAAACAGGCAAAGGTCAAGGGGTCACGCAATCAAAAGAGAGCGAGGCTCGCCACATCCATATGTTGCCACTCTTATCAAGACTTTCCTCAGTACTGGTTATCTGTCAAAGGAAAGAAATATTGAAAGCAATATCGATCTTAACTAGCCTTGTGTTGCCGAGGGCCACGCTTCAAACATCTGCTCGTGCATTGTTATATTTAAAAAAAATAATATAAGCCTGAGCGGTAATATTGAACATCTCTCTCTGACGCAGGCTGCCTGAGCATGAAGAATAGCCGCATTATTAACAAGCATCAGCTGAGATTTTTTAAAGTTGATATTCGTGTTGAATATTTCTTAATTAGCGCCGGGTTAATTGTGCAGCCTGGCATCTACATGGGCGACTCAGTGGCTTATTTTTTTTGTTGTTTTTTTACATGACCATATCCAGGCTGCGCTCCTGTGCTGTTCAGGTGAAAGATTGTGCTCCGGTGATAGTGCACACAAAAGAGCGGCCGGACAATGAGCCAGTCAATGGAGAGCTCCAGTTGAAAGAGCCACAATGGCCGTGCATGCTGGGAATTGGGCTGGATGATATAAAGGAATGAAACCTTCATTGAGGCCATGGAGGACAAGCATTCAGAAAAGAGGTTTTGTTTGCTCTTTATCAATCTGCCGTTTCCCATGAGAAAAAACAATTCAAACTGACCTTAAAAAGAGAATATTACCTTACGCATCCACTCCGTATGTAACTCTTATTGACGAGCTTATACATTCACTTTTAATGGATGTTGATGTGATAATACCTTTGTTCCAATATGTGTACAATATCAAGCCAGGCCATAAAACTAAAAGGTGGACAATAGTTTATCTTCCCTGCTCGATGGGCAGTGCTGAGAAGTACTTTTTCAGGATTTGCTCTTGGACAGACAGGATTTGTGTAACTGCTGAGTGATGTGTTTTTGTGGAGAAAAAAAAAAAAAAAGCGGTTGCAACTCTCGTGAAGTTTATACATGAGTGGGATACTGCGGCTGTGACTCATAAAAGCTGCGAGATCATAACTTTGAGATGACAATGAATCAAAATAGGGAGTCTGACCTTTTTTGAACAATTCCACATTTAATTCAAAACAGGGAATCGGACCCTTTTTTTTTTTTTTGAAACCGTCCCACATTAGCACCGTCTCCTGTCTGTGAATCAGTACATCAGATAAGACACTGCTCCCCTGCTACTATACACTGGGAGTCAGCTTTGCAAGGAAAACTCTAGATCCTCGCAAAGATTTCCACTTCACTCACTGTAGTCAAGGAGAGATGAGCAAAGTATCCCAGTGCTTCAAAATCCATTAAACTTGTATTTGGGTGTCATTTGATACTTCATCAATGTTTCAGTGTATTTCAAATCCACAAATGCAGGATTTAACCCTGGTAGAAACACAGTATTCACTATATTTCCCCTCTATGAACTTCACGTAGTCCAGAAATTACACTGTAAAGATTGCCTGGACAGGGAGCGTTAGGCTACGCTGATAAAATAATATCACTTGAACTGCATTTTCTGCCACAGTCTCTACCACATAGAGCTCCTTTCATAGCACCCTTCTGTAGTGCTTTGTCCAGTAGTTCTGGATATGATATCATCTATTAATAATGTATTGGCAATGGATTACATAAAAAGGGACCAGAAATAACATCCAATATTCATGCCCCCTGAGCTTGACTGTGTCCAATCCGTTTGGCCCATAAAACCTTAGCCCCATTTCCATATCCGCTGTGGGTCACGACAGGTCTGCCTCACAAAGGCTCACAGAACAGCTCAACTCAGGAAAAGGGCAGTAAAAATCGGGTGGATTTCTGAACCCTTATGAAACAGCCCCCCTTCGGAAAAAAAGTGAAAAAGCCCTTTTCCGATTTCAGCGCCTGTGAAAAACCTGGTACTGTATTTCCCTCTTTAATTGTGCCACTTGAGAAATTGACGTGCTTCTGAAACATGGCATGAATCTCACAGTTATTGCAGTCCCCTTGGCAGGGAATGTTGATACAACATCTGCATGCTATAGAAAGTAATGGAAGTAGCAGAGGTGGCAGCTGCAACTCTACAGGAAGTGTGCCATTTTCAGGCAGTGCTGCTGTGAGAACCACTAACTGCCAGCCTGGTCTTGCAGGCAGCTCTGATTGCCAGGACACTATGACAAACACGCAGGGGCTGGGAGTGTTGCATCCTGGGGGATGACAGCTTCTGTTTGATTGTCAATAAGGCTCATTAGCAGAAAAAATGGAGAATGCGAAAAGAGATTAAATGGCTTGAGACAGGGTCCCCCTCATTTTTCATTACAGGGGATTTATCAGAGCTTTAATTTCATCAATTTCACACAAAAAAAAGAAAATGACTTATTGTCTCTCCCCAAAAAGTAAAAATGTCGCTAAATGAATATTTATAAAAATCTATACATTCTAGATATTGTAATGAACTCCAATCTTTTCCATTAAAACAGACCCAACAAGTTCTCATCAAGCCCTTTCACCATCACCCACACCTTACACCAAAACCTCTCTCCTCCTGCTCCGAGTGACTCTCATCTTAAGAACAGTGGCGGATGTTTCCCTCCATCTTAGGGAGGAACGGCCAACAAAGCAGCGTGTAAGGGCCTTTCCCTGAAGAGTCCTTGTCACGCCGCGCCAAACCTCTGTGATTATCGTTGTTTTTGCAGAGAGTGTCCATGCCTGCCAATACCGCTGTTCCATAAATGAATTTGGCCCCTCGTCAACGAATTACCTAACACGCAGAACTGTGTATGTGTCACATCCAATTCCAACTCACCGGCTTTGGTGGTGTGTGTCAGCTGGAGGACTTAATCATCAATCGTCAATCATAATAAGCGAAGCACATTGATAGGGCTCCTTTTTTTCTCTCTCCCTCTTTCTCCTACACAGTTAAATAAAGTGTAAAGGGAGAAGTTAAAACTGACCTTGTTAAATTGGGACCACAAGTTATATTCCTAATTTAGTATATAGATTAATTAGTCCTGTGTGTGTGTATCAGTTTCCATGTGGCGGGGCTTAGGAGCTGTATCCGCTTTCATAAGGAAACTCTGGAATGATATCTGTCAGTCTAATCTTGATGTTTTTGCTCGAAACGGGCTTTGCATGTTTTTAGCCGCACATTTTTAATTAAGGCTTAATTGGACAATTTATAGAGAGAACTTTTCAAGCATTAGTCGCTAATCAATAAGCCGTATCTCACATCATACAAAATTAATCACTCTGACCTGTTATCAGGGCTTAAAGCAACCATACACACACACGTAACATGCAAACTGGCACCGCATTGCATTTTGCACAAGGCTGAGGAATCTGGCTCATATTTTCCCTCGCCCTGATCCAATCCACTCCTTTCCCCCGTCATATAGATCGGAGTCTGCGGGGGCCAGAGGCGCTGACAGAGCCCAGATGCTCCCAGTCTGTCTGGGGGACTGGGGAGACTGGTGCCATGGGGTCCTGGAGCCTCTGAAGTGCCGCCCCTCCGTCAACATGACCAAGGCTAGACCTGCACTTTCTCCAGGCTGAGACACTCTCCTTGCCACGCTGACAACCGCGCTGCACAGTCACAGATTGATATATGCACTCACAGGCACTCGCTCTCACGTTATGTATGGCCGTTCATCAGCCGTTCTTAATTAGAGACCCCCAGACCAACACTTGAGTTCATAAGGTTACAATGACACACTGATACAAGGTTACTAACGTGCACACGCTCGCACGCCGATACCTCTCAGGGTTTCTTTTACTTTCTCATGTAATCCTGCTCTATCTCATCACCGCTGTCCTAAACTTGCTCGGGGGGGGGGGTTTCTTTGTTCTAAAGAAACAAAAAAAAAATAAAAAAAAATAAAGGCACCATACGAATCCTCCATCGTCCCGCTTTCTCTCTCTCAAAACACAAAGATCATTACAAGAGCATCAAAGTGTGCCATGTTTGAAATGATATTTCTCTTTGTAGTTGTGGCGTAGCGTGGAGTGTGTTGGTATTAGATGCTGCTGTGGCAGCTGTCGTGGCTGGCTGCATGGTGCCTCGGTGTCAGGGCCTCCGAGGCCAGGCTGTCCCGGCAGACAGACAAGTGGGGGAGGAAACCTGATAGTGCAGCCAAGCCCCAGTCTAATGTCTGTCTAACCAGCTATCTATCCCTGTGACTGACTGTTGGACACTGCCTATCTGCATGCCGGATACTCCTCTGGCTTCCCAGCAGCAGCGGACTGCTTGCAGCTGAGTTAATATGTTCCAAAAAGTTCCACTCTTTTTCTTTTTTTTTTTAAGTGTAGAAACTTTGTAGGAAGAATAAAAGCAGATATTTATGAATCACTGATGTGGCCGCGGGATTAACTTCTGCAGGGTCCCCACTAAGCTCGTGGCGAGGGGGTGCGGGTTGCGATAACATTAGAATTAAGCGTCGACATGTATGAAGAGCGAGAGATGGAAGCACAGAGTGTGTTTGTATTTGATGTGGGGGCAGAAAATTGTTCTATAATGAGGAGTGGTGCCAGGATATGAGATGGGAAGTGGGGAGTTGGAGACAGGATATAAGTTATGAGAAGGAAACTAATGTTAGGAAATGCAGAGGTTGTTGTTGTTGGGGCTGTATAAGCTAAAATGTATCTTACTACTATCGGCCATGATTAATACAGCCTGGCCAGGTCAAAACCCCGCACTAACGCTGCGAATGCCACCAACCATATCCTCGCTCTTTCTGGGGCTCAAATGAGTGTGTGTCGTATGTGAGAAGAGAGGGTGTGTGTGTGTGTGTGTGTGTGTGTGAGGGGGTTAATAAATGTTGAATCAAACGCCGCACGAGACACTCACACTCCTTAAGGGTTGCCCATTAGCGGTGTGTGGGTGCATGGGGAGTTTATCAGTGTCTGGGTGATTTATGAAGTCAGACTCAATATCATCCACTTCACCCACACACATATGGACATACACATGTGCACACACCAACACACATTGGCCACATGCTCACACACACACGCACGCACACGCACGTGCAAGCGCACGCAGCCCATGCACTCGTGTAGTCTCTCTCTCTCTCTCTCGCTGAAATGGAGGCAGATATTAGGCCAAAATTAAAGGTTTCACAGAGATTAACAGTGCGGATGATGAGATCGTCTCAACCTCTTTTAATCTAATTCCTTTTTATCTCGGCGCCAGCATGATACAGAAGTGGTACACATGGTGAAAACGCAACCACAAAATAATACAGACATAACAACACCACTGCTGCTAATATTGATAAATACTAAAATGCCATGAAAAGAAAGGTGAAGAAAAAAAAACTCAGGAGAAAATAAAAAGGGTCTTATTTTAAAGAGATTGCTCGGGTACCTAAGCAATTACACGGCCAATTACTGGCAGCGCGTCTGAAGCTTTGATGCTGGACTTGTTTTTTAACATCAACCTCAGAACTCTACAGACATCAGTATCTCTGGTTGCTAAATTCATAGCATTCCTACGAATTTACTTAGCCACAAGCAAAAAAAAAGGAGGGTGCTTACAGTGCACTTCAGAGTGCTCCCGGCTTAAATGGGACCCCTTGTGGCTGTGTCACAGCTCCCTTCGTTAGGGGGCTGACTGTAGCCTGTAGTCACCACAGGCATCATTAGCCCTCTGTGAAACCACAGACTGAGTCTCATTCTTCATCTGCCTGTCTGCTGCCTCAACATCTATGGTGCTCCAACGGCAGAGTAAGTGAGTCCAGCAGCAGCAGCAGCCGCACGGCAAGACAGCCACACAGAGCCGATTGGATAAGAAATTCAAAAATGCAGCAAAGTTCAAATGTATTCAGCGAGCGGGCCACTTGAATTGGTTCCGTAAAGGTTAGAGCCGAGGTTATTTTTGGAGGGTGGATTATTAGGCTACCTGGGCTGAGCAGAAGTGGAATAACTATGGGCAAGGAAGGGTCACTCTGGGGCTGCACTAGACAGTTAGGAGAATCAAGAATTTCGGGGGGGGAAAAGACTAAACTGTCAATGTTACAACAGATAACTCTGAGGAAATGTGGAAAATAAAAGTACGGAACATATTTAATTATAGCAACTGATTTTTCTAAACACACACCGCCACTGCTGCCCTCTCCATATGGTCTTTTTAAAAGATATAATAATTCATCCCAAAGGGATTAAACGGGGTTGTGATAAAAAATAAAATAGCATATAAACAAGTTACAGATTAAATGTGCAGGATGAATTCAAGGTTGAAACGTTGATTTCTGTTTCCCGTTCTGTACTGCCCTCTAATGGAAAACGCTACTCAGAAATAAAAAAGGAGCTCTTGACATACAGAGCTGCAGCGAGGAGAGAAGACATACAGCGTAATTAATTATGAGCTGAACTGAGTGAACGCTACGTGAAATCAATTTTTAAATTAAATACAATTAAAATGATGAAAAAGCAGGATTTGTCATTTTGAGATGTATTTATTTAAACATGTCTAATGCAACAAAAGCACAGTATATAATGCATGAGACATCCCCACTCTAGGTGGATTATAAGGCGAGAGCAAACAATGAGATCTAAATGAAGACAAAACAAATGCTTCACTACAAAGCTTTGTAGCAGTAAAATTCAGAGCCTTTACCACTGGATGTTGAACAAAGCATTCACTTGGCAGGAAATTAAAAAACCAACGAGAGGTACAAAGACTAATTCTGCTTAGGAAAAAAAAAAAACAACAACAACAACAATGCAAGAGACATATTTTTAAGGGAATAATAATTCTTTAGAAAAACCATTCCAGCACTATCTGGCAAACGCAATGGAGACCCACGGGAGCATATGTTTGTAATTCCTACTGTTCTCTGTTTAAGTTATTTTTGTACATTCTAATTCTGCAACAACTCTGTATCACATTAACTATGCAGCATCTCTATTCTTAGATAAAAAAAAAAAAAGGAGGATAAACTGAACATCTACAAGTAACTCCAGTTGTTCCACAGTGTGTGCCAAGCACGCTAAACTTTATGGCCCTGTTTTGTGTTCTTAAAAAAACAAAAAAACAATCCCGACCTTGTGTGTATGTGTATGTGTGTGTACTGAATGAAGGACAGTTGGCCTCTGTCATGCTTTAGCCTTCCCCTCTCTGCCTCTCATGGGTGAGCAGCCATTGTTTGAGATGGTCGCCCTTGCCGCTCATGTACGGCCCACTCTGTCCACTGCTCGAAATGACTCGGTGGCAGGGGATGAGGAGAGGAACCTGGCACAGACAGACAGGCAGAGAGAGAGAGAGAGACGGAGAAATCAACTCTGAGGAAATAAACATGTGCAAGTTTTGCAAATATTGTATTTTTACACACAGAGACACCTTAAAACCGTTTTCTTTCTTTAAATGAACACTTTCCAACTGATAAAGTCAGTAAGGAGGCTGCAAAAAGCATATTTTCAGTGTACAGGTTTTAAACTTTAAAAATATAAATTCCATAAAGGATCAGTACTGTTTCAATAAAACTATGATGTCTTAGCAAAAAAAAAAAAACTGAAATAAAGATCGGAGCTCTAAAAATCAACTGCTTTATTATTCTCAGGTTGACATTTATTGTCGCAGCAAAAACAACAGTTGGAGCTGCTGATAGTAGATGTATTATGTATAAAAGAAACTCTGACTTACCACATAAACGGTGCGACTTAAAAGTAACCAATCTGCAGAAAATATGAATCTGCACTTTCTCTTTTTTTCGTTTGTTGCTATTTTATGTTCATGTACTGCATGAAAACAAAGTGCCACACCAGAAGTGTCTGGTTTGATCCTGCACAAATCCACATTCAGGGTGATGGCTCAGTCTTTGGGTATAAATGTTTTTTACTCTTTAATAGTGTAAAGCAAAGAAGCAATCAAAAATTAATGGGCAAAAACACCAGCAGGATGAATATTCAATCGAGAGGGTGTCAACATTAAGATCTGATAACCCTGTGATCATTAAAAAGAGGAAGTCGGTGGAGCGTTTACTCTTGTTGCAGACGACTGCCAGGGGGGTCCCGAGTTCTTTGTAAACTAAATGGCTGGAGAAAGATTAAACAAGCAAGCCTAAAACACTTCGATCATTGTGAATTCAGAACAAGAAGAGTAGCAATGGTTGCAGTGAATCACAGCAATTATTCCTTTTAAAACACTCTTAATGTTGCCCTCGTTTTGTTCTGAACGGGGGGAAAAACATCACAACCGCTGCCACACGGTGACTATATTTCTCCAATTTAACCAAGTTATCCTGACATGATGGCTGCTCTTCCAGCCTTTCATATAAAAGTTGGACATGCAGTGTGTTTCAGTTCAAATCCATCATTAAACCCGCTCCCATATCAACAGCAATAAAACTTTCCGAGCCCCAGATTAACCTTGCAGACAGAGAAATACTGCTCGAGTATTCCGATCAATACTGTTCCCCGGGTTTGGAGGGAGAGCAGGGTACCCTCAAGGCCTTCGGATCTGCCTCTTCACTTGGGGGGAAAAGAGCACTACACCAGGCTTATCAATACTCAAATCCTGGTGAAGAAGAAGTGCCACAGAGAGGCGAGGATCGATTGAGCACACTGAGCTTTTCACAGCTGAAGCCTGAGTGGAGCAGCGCTACTGACAAGTAATTGACACTGACAATCTGACTCTGGATCTGTATCAGGAGCTGAGGGCTCAGGCTCCCAGCATCCCTGACGAAAGGAAAGAAATGTCTGTAAAACATGAGACTGAGACGTATTATACAGCCATCCAGCAGCAATGCCATTGGCTAAAGTAACATATAAAGTATATAAAGAAACTAGTGCATAGTGTTAAAAACACAAATGCGATTTTTTTATGGATTATGTGCATTTTATTCTGCGTTAGAGATTAGATTTTTTTTATTATGTATTACTTTTCTTCCTACTTTTATAACAAAAACTGCGTCAGAGGGAAAACGCAGCACTAAGAAGAGGAAGTACACAAGCTATTTCACAGCCCATGTTCGGGAGAACATCTCACTGGCTGCATTTCTGTACAAGAAGGGTTCTCTGCTTCACAGAGCACATCGGTGGTGCCCACAGCACTACATGGGCAGAGCTAAACGGGCTTTGATCAAAGGGTTTGATCAAAAGAAGACACACCACTTGCCCTCTAGCCCTCCATTTTGTACACAGTGGATTCATGGGCAAAAACGACGCGGGCCAGGTTTCCTACAAGAATCGGAGATTTGCAGCGAACATCTACAGTAAAGACTTGAGAGAACAGGAACAAAAGGTGTGGGCTTAAAATTGTGCTGTAGGTAGAGTTTTACTCCTCAGCCGTTCTCAGAGGGAGGCGTTTATTTCGCCCATCGCACATATTTGAGCACACCTACGGTTTAGATTACACATCCTGCAACAGAAGGAATTCGTTTAAATTATTTTATTGGAAAACTCAAGTGGAGTTCTTTCCTGCAGGTAATGCCTCTTCAACAAATAGAAGGAAAACAGATCGGCTGAAAATTATTCTATATCAATAACTTTTTACGTGTTTTCAGTGTGATTTTATGATCATATATTATGTTTTAATGTACCCACACAGATACCATACGTATTTATAAATGTTTTGTGTTTACTTGTTTATTCACTAGTTGACTCACCATTTCATCCATTCATTTAACTTTCTCTAAACTTTTATATGAAAAAGCAGGATAAAATATCGACGTAAAAGCTTTAAATCTATTGCATCGCCTTTGTGTTTGTTTCACATAGCCCAAACTACATTTAGGAATATTGCATTAGAGCCGCAACTCCCGATTATTTTCATCATCGATTCATCTCCTGATTATTTTCTCTACTGATCGTTAAGTCCGTTAAACATCACAAAATGGTGAAAAATATCCATTAGTTTCCAAAGTGAGGATTTATTTATTTTATTTTTTTCCAGCCAACAGTCCAAAACCCCAAAATATTCTGTTTGCAGTGATATTAAACAGAAAAGCAGCAGATCCTCACATTTTAGAAGCTTTAACCTGAGAATGACTGGAGCTTTTGCTCTAAAAAGTGACTAAAATGATTCACAGATTATTAAAATAGCTGCAGAATTATTCTCTCATGAATCGACTGATTGATTAACTGACTAATCGTTGCAGCTCTATATTTAATACTGTTAATGTGTGACGTCATGGTGTCTCCAGTCCTACTTATCAATTTCTTCTTTACTCTCCTCTTAAAATGACTGATTAACATTTGACTATAGGCAGCTTTACTGTTTGTCCACTTGACAACCCTCAACAACAGTAATAAAATCTAATAAGAAACACAAAAACTCTCCTATCTGACTACGTAAAGTAAATAACAGAGAAGCCTGTCAATCAATGTCAGCCACACTCACCGGGTTCCTCCTCATGGCCCCTCCCACCGCCCGCACCGCTCTGGGGTTTCCCGCCATCTCAGCCAGCCGTTTGTACGAGACGGTCTCTCCAAACTTCACGTCCCTCAGAAGTACCTGCAACACGCGGCTGGTGAACGCGTCTTCGACCAACAAAGCAGAGGGCAGAGGAGAGGAAGAGTGAGAGACAGAAGCCGGCGAGAACAGAGAGGAAGAGAGAGTTCCTCATTTAATCAATCCAACGCAAGACAGCTGATGACAGCAAGACAACAGTTTAGTACGTGGATTTTACTCCTTAAAATAAACCAGTGTTTTGAAATTTCATAAAAAGTTTTAGACATCCCTACATTTTGCTCCACTTACTAGTTTTTCACTTAACCACAAGGTCTAATTCTTGCTCTGTATTCATTCCTCTGTATGACTCCCTCTTTTTTCTCTGCAATCCTCATTAAACAACTAAATACGTAGAAGTCCCTCAATTTGACCTTAGAACTAGTATCAACATGCTACAGAAGCAGATGTGAGAAAATTATGTCTATGGCAGAAAAATCTAGGTTATGCTTTGAAAGGTCACAGCTAAAATTAAAAAAGTTCGCTCCTTCATTTAAAAGGATTAAGAGAGGCCAAAAAGACTGCAAATCTGCTCCAGATTTTTAATAATAATAATTTGAATGTTGCACACCATTTGTGGCAGTGGGATGACTTTGAGGTTAATCAGACCAATTTGTCCTTTTAATTGCTTTCTATTCAGAGTAGATTCATTATATCATCTTCACTTAAATGGCGGAATTCTTCAAATCATCCGCAGCTTAACCGACCACATTAACGGCTTTGATTTCATTAGCACTTTAGCACTAGCATTATCTTTTTTTTTCTGGATTACCAGGCAGTGACTGAGAGGCATGTTTGTCTAGCTGTGAGTGCTAAACAAAAAGGGGGGAAAGTTTGTGAAGCGTCTCGGAACCTTGAGACATTGATGCACCGAGCTTGTGTAGCAAGTGAACAACACTTTTTTTTTTTTTTTTTTGCAGAAAGAACAAGATGGGGAACAATAGTCTCGTTATCAAGAGGGGGTGACATTCTTCTAGTATATACATGTACTCAGTCATGAAAATTCAATTAGTGATCTCCCATTCTCTCTCATTTATATGGTCTAAGAGAGCACATGACAAGTGATCTATGAGAAATCCCTCTAAATTGGCATTGTGTGAAAACATGTCACACCCCTGTCTCTCTTCTACAGAGTGAACATCCTTTGCTCCCCAGGCTCCCTCGCTACCTTATAGTCACTCTCCGCTACACAAAGCCACGCGAACAAGGCAATTTGCCTAAACTGGGGGGAATAAGTGTAAAACCTAAAGGGGATATATTTGATTGATGCGCACCCATGTGAGTTCTTTGTCTTGAACAAGGCCCGTAGGTACTGTTTAATAATTTTTCAGGTAATAATCACGCTGTCAGCGAGATGACGGGCTCTTACGCAGACAGACTTAATGTTATGAGGAGATAAGATACACCCCTGAAATTTCTTTTATGCATTATTCTCCCTCATAAAGCTCGGATTGGCCGCGTGATGTGCGTGGTACATATTGATATCGCTTTGTCACTGGTGGCTAGATGACAACTTGCCCAGACTTTGGCTGCGACAAATCCCCCTTGATGCAAACGTTATTGACAAACAACCAAAGTCGGCGTCAACGTCACGCCAGCCAGCAGCGGCTGTTCAGCACTTTCGCCTACGACGCCGACCGGGCAACAAGCTGCAGCGCTGTTTACACCTTTTGTCCATCCCGAGTCTCCAACGGATCTGGACAAAAAAAACAAGTGTCTGCGCTTTCATGTGCCGCTGCAGAGGTTAAAGAACTTTGCCCTCATCAGCGTTAGTGACAGAGACTTCATGCGGGTCACTTGAGGTGACCAGCAATGATTTGGAGAGCAGTCCCCCAGCCCCATACTTCATAAAGAGCCTAATACGGTGTATCTGGGGTCAGGACCCTCTTTAGATCGGGGTGCAGTGATGTCAATTGCTTAAATAAAAGTTGAGAGGAACCACTTACATGTTTACAGACATCCCATAATTATGTCACAGGTCATTACCTACACCATGAGGCCAGGTGATAGGGCCACGGCAGAGGCAGAGGCAGAGGCAGATTGATCCAGAGTAAAATCGAACAGATCTAGCGATTATGAAGATATTGACATATATGATTGATTTGCTCATAATTTTGTATATGAGAGCAATTTGAGAGGAGAAAAAAAAAAGAAGAAACTGAATCCCATCAGGCCTGCTAATGATAGATTTGGAGAGATGACTTCCAGCTGACAGTCACCTGATACATGGCTGTGACAATAAAAAGACAATAGTGGAAATGCAGCTACCTCATTATCCTTTGTGTTTAATGGGAGGGAAGACTTTGACTCCCAGTCAAAGTGTCTCTTGAGTCTTGAGGGATCCATACTTTTGAAGGCTGACGGGGTGCTGATGATTCTCTGATTATTCGATATTCTGAAAACGTTCATTTCCCTAATTCCTCTCCACATCACAGGGGCGAGTCCTGGTGAGTGTCTCATCTCGCCCTGCGCTGTGCACAGGGGGAGGTTCAAGCTCCTGCAGGAACACAGTCATTTGGGCTTTGAAGAGCGCCCTTCCCCCCCTTTGCCCGGCCCCCTCCACGCATATTCCCTGTGCCGCTTACCGAGACTAAGATCCTCTCGTCTGTTACATATGGATGTATAATTAATGAGATAGGAATATGCATCGCTTTAAGAACTCGCAATGGTGTCTGTGTTTTTTGGGGGGGGGCGCGCGAATGCAAGTGCAAGTGCACGCGCACACAAACATACACATGCCCCCAGAGCAGGACACACGCACGCACTCGCCATTCCTCTACCTCTGACGACCAAACTTGCGTGTGATGTTGCTCATGAGAATCAGTCAGACAGTATAGAAACCTGCGCCTTGCATCTCCTTTCATGTCTCCTCTGCTGCTCAGGTATATCGTGACAGCTAATATGAAAAGTGGCTTGTTTTGTCAGAAATGTGTAAATAAACATGGCAACACTTCAAGTGAAGGTCACAACTCAATATTACATGACAAGTGCAGCGAGAGCGCTGTCGCGTTCAGGTTCTCCCACAAGATAACTGAGCAAACAAAAGTTGGTTGTCACAGATTGTAATGACCTGATTAAACTTGTATTTTTTTCCCAGGCAGGCAGGCAGGCTGCTGCATGACTAGATCGAGCAGGAATTTGTACGGCAGCAAGGCAACAACTAAACCTTAATATTTGTGAATCAACAAGCAAAAAAAAAAAAAAAGGAAAGCTTCTATTTTCCTCCCTCAAAAGACAAATACTCTTGATGCTCACATTTAACATTTTTATACAGGCATGGCCTATGGTTCTGACTACTGAGAGCAATCCAAGCCTAAACCCTGTATTTACTGAGCCCCAAAACAACAGGCGAGGGAGAGAGGTGGAACACAGCACAATCACCTATTCAGATCAGGTACTAATGAAGAATTCCATCTATCCTGAAATTTAATTAAAACCCCAAAGACTTCAGATGAGATGCGATTTGAAAGAGCCTGGGGCTGGTACACAAGCACTTGGTGGCGAAGGGAATCACACTGAAAGTTGATATCGTAATTGGTCCTGACGTATTTCTGCATTGCCTTTGCGGGAGCGTGGGACTCATAGCTGTATACAGGGTCTCGATGGAGTACCTGCTCATTGAAAATGCCATCACTCAAGCACTGCAGATCTGCATGAAATTAGAGAGCAACTAAGGCCTGATTGCAGGGGAAGAGAGGCACAATTGTTAAATGCATATATTAGAGTTATTTTCTTTCTCCTGTGTAGGTGTACTTCTGGGTCTAAATGAGTACTTCTGAAACTCTTAAGTTAAAATGCAATGTGCGTCTCAGTGTGACAAAGAAATAGCCCGTAATTGTTTTGAAAACGGCATGAGCGCGATAAGTTTATGATTTCAAAAATGATCAGGATGTGAGTGATTTGTTTCATCGAAAAAAACAAAACTAAATAAACACCATGCATAATTCATTCCACTTTTTTTTTTTCGCGCCGCCCTCAGTCACCCACTCTTCAGTCCCAACTTCCAGCTGAAAGAACGCTAATTGTCCATTTTCGGGGTGCTTTTCATTTTACTCGCCCTAGGTGACTGGTCAAGCCAACAATAAGCTCATTCAAACTTTAACACCATTCACATGTTGTCATTGAAAAGAAAAAAAAAAAGAAGCTTCCTGTCTGAAAATGTCGAGTGGAATTCGATCAGTTTCCAAGAATGTGCCAAGAATCATGGAAAAGCTTGCCAAGACTAACACGCGTGGTAAGAGCTGCCACAGATTACTGAACCAAGTTACAGCTCTGTGTTCTGTTCTCTCTCCTTCGCTCACCCACTCACTCGCTTTCCCTCTGCTCTCTCTCTCTCTCTCTCTCAGCCATAAAATACTTCATTATAACACAGTGAGCCAGTGAGTGTAAGTGATGTAACTGACAATTAAGAGTGAAAGCCTGATCCCAGTCATGGCTCTGCAAATATTTATCCATGACAGACCTCCTTGCAGGGCGGGGTGGTGAAAGGCAGGGAGCGGGAGACTCCCAGTGGTCTGCGGCTCACTGAAGTACGCCTGGAGCCATTCAGTGCAGCGCCGCAACTCTGGGCTCGTTTCTGCCGGGCTATCGTTGACCACACAGCTCAGGGGGGCCCTGCTGCTCCTGTGAGGGATATAAGGCAGGATGGAGAGTGGAGGTGGGGATCAGAGGAGCAATCATAATACCCAATTCTTGGTTGAATAGTACTAAAATTTGTCACAGGAGTGTAATAACGCGCCACGGCCGACACCGACGGAAGATGGCATAATTTGCAGAGCGAAGCTAAAGTTGTTAATCAGGACGTGTTTAAAATCTAAAAGTTATGCGTTTCGCCGTCGCTCTTTCCACTGGGCTGTGACAAATATCAGAGCTGTGGAAGACAGAAAGGAGCTCAAGAAAATGTAAAGACAGTAATCCAGACATGTGTTACAGTAGATATGTATGTGCAGCATCATAGAGTGTGAAAGAAAACAGTGTCAGGTCATAAGAAACGGCGCTAACAGTTTATTTCAAACTGTAAGGAAGCAGAAGCAAAATAACCACAAAAATAACGAGTTTTCAAAAGTCTTGCAGCTGTTACGGGGAAAAAGTTAAGAGCACAGCGTTAACAACAGTTTCAACTTTGCTTGGGTCTTGTTTATAGTTCATGACAAGAATAAATGGATTTTTTTGGCCAGAGCAGTGCTGGCCAGCAAAGCGCTGCACTTGGACGTGCATCTTAGCATGAGTAGATGCTTGGAGGAATTTGCCGATGGTTGAGTTGGCATCACTTAACAGCTGAATTTCTCTCCGCTGCTGACCATCCCCCAGGTCAATGCAAGCAGACTGACCCATATTTGACACTTAAAGACCCTACTGGGAAGGTCCTCTCTTAGCATGTGCATTACTGCAAAGTGGACCTCAAGCTGTGTTGTGGATCTAAAGCAGGCCGCCAATTCCATTAACTGGTGTACAGGACTTATAAATAAATAATATCACCATTTAAGTGCTCCTTTTTCAAAATTGGCTTGTCCTGTATGGTATTAATAATAGACATTTACTTTGTTAAACACACAGACCGTCTCTCTGCTGCCCGCCGTAACAACACGGCCCTAAAGTGTTTTTACACTTCTGCAGGTCACAGTTTGAGCAACATTTTATATTGGACACGTGAAGCTGAGGTTTACTGGAGTGTTATGACTGAGCAGGGCACTTTTCAGGGAACCGCTCTGCTTGCTAGTTTGTGGCTGTGTGATGAAAATCTCCCGGGTGCAGTTTAACAGTGGGTGTAAATACAGTAAAATGTGTAAATACCCTCATTTCTAAATAAACCACACAGCAGTTTATAGTTGAGTGGTGAAAACTCGGAAACCCACCGGCGGGTCCTGTGCTGAGACCCGCTCAAACAATGGCCATGGCTCATGGCAATCTCTGTCGGCATGGGTGAGTGCCCAGCCAGCCCCTACTTGTCATTGTCTCTCCTCGCCACCCCCCCCACCCCAGCTCTCCCTCCTCATTTCCCCCTCTCTATTTCTCTATCCTCCCACTCCAGCTCTTTCTGCTCCCCACCACCTACACCCCCCAGACACACCACCACCATCCCCCCACCTCTCTTTCTCTCTGCAAGGATCTTCAGGCCACTGTTCCCTCTCTACAGCCCCCCTTCCCCTCCACCCCCCACCCCCCCAACGCGCCTCCTCCTCCCACCACCACCACCTCCTCCTC